>VWZF01002410.1:851060-932559 GCA_013396755.1 Sclerurus mexicanus
CCGGGTGCTGCCCTTGGCAGGGCCCCGCCGCTGCTCTGGGCCGCTCGGCGGGCCGGGCGGGTGTCGCGGTGCCCTTCGGAGTCGCAGCCGGGGCGGTGTGCTTCTGGTTTACACTGGTGGGTTTCGTGAGCCCGTTTCGCTTTCCGTGGGTGTGGCGGCATATTTGATGTCTCTCACTGCTGGGATTGAGGTGGGGGCCAAGGAGTGCCCTGGGTTGCGGAAAAGCGCTGGATGCGAGGTGTGTATCCATCAGCCAGCGGTCTCCCTTTCCTTGCTGACTGTGGATCCCGGAGCTGGACCAGCTGTTACGGGCTCACGGGCCGCACTTCCATCGTCTTCATTCCTCACCCTTTTGCTCCTTGTACCACTGAAAGCAATTCCTGTGGCCATACCCCCAGTTTGTGCCTGTCCCAAGCCGTGATACATTTAGATTTCTTTCCAGCATGTTGTCTCTAACACAGACCTTTTCTGTTTTTGGCCAGTGCTCAAAGTAGTTGAAAACCTTGGCGTCAGCTATGTAAGAAATACTGATTCCTACAAAACTAAGCTGGAGTCTGAGCTCCGGAAGCTGAAGTTTCCCTACAGAGTAAGTAAAAATCAAAACATGACACTCTCTTGCACTTTATTTTCCTTACACCGTTCAAGAATTATGAATAAAAGCAGAGGTGAAGAAGTGCTGTTTCTAGAATTGCAGATCTGTCGTTTTGTCTGAAATGTAGTTTTGCTTTGAGAGTATATATTTCTTTCTTTAGGGTAACCCCCTTCCTTAATAGTTTACATTTATTGTGTAAAAGATGAGTATTAATACAATGTTGAACAGCAATGGTAAATTAACTGTGAATTTTTAGCCTGGGACAGATTATTTCTCTGAAATAATAACCATATGTTCTCTAGGCTTTGGCTGAGGATGATTATGAGGCAAGAAGAAAAGATCATATCTCTCATTTCATACTACGTCTTGCTTACTGCCAGTCGTAAGTACTTTTTGGATTATATTGTATTCTTCTTATTCATTTGAAATGTATACAGTTACTACATTGCTTTATTATAGACATTGCAGATAGTTAATAGTTGCGTGGTTACTAAATAGAAAGGTAGGCTCAAACAGAGTGTTTTTGCTAGGAACCTGATCTCAACTATAATGAAAAGCGGGATCAAAATTAGTATTTGAATTATGTAATAATTAAAAAAAAATTACCAGCTTTTGACTTTTACACACAGAGCATTGATTTGAGTCTCTTGATGTCTTTTTTTTTTTTTGAGATGAAAGTACATCAGTATTAAATGTTTGTTAGCCATTTGCAGTGATTGATATAATTTGACTGCTATATATGCCAAAACTGTTGATAACTGACCGAAGACCTAACTATGTAAGACAACACAAGCCACCTAGCAAAAACCTGAAGATTAGATATTAGGCTCAGGTGTGGAATTCACTAGGTTTTGTCCTCTGTGCTGTGCAGGAAGGAAGGCATGGGAGCAACAGTGCTTAACATGCTGTATGAAAGGCTGCCTCCATCAGAAATAACCAAGCAGGGTAGGCTGTACATTTGCCCTTGTCAGCGAAGTGATATCTATACCCTCCTGCCCTACTTATCTATAATAGCTCTGGAACCTCCTGGAATTAATGATAGATGCAGATAATTGGACTTTTTTTCCCTCTGCAAGCTGTCTTTTTTTTTAAAAAGATGCTTGTCTTCTGCATGAAAGCTTATTTGACTGAAATTCTTACATAGTAAATAAATGGGAGACACTGTTCAAACCCTGTATTTCAAGGAAGTCTCTTAAAAATTAGGCTATAAGCAGGGCAGAGATGGTACGTTTTTGAAGGTGAGCCACTGTGCAGAAATGATTGCAAGTTATTGTGGCACACAGAATTGGCAGGAAAGAACCTGGCTCTGTAGTCTAGGGGGAAAGACCCCTTCCAGAGGGAGGAGGGGCCATGGATAGATCTCTGGAGCACTGTAAATAACTTGCAAATGCCTTCTTGTGTTTCAGTTTATACACAGTTGATGCTCCATTTCAACAGAGCAGCTTTAGTCACTTTCCACTTCTACTGTTTCTTTGAAGAGGTGGATTTAGCGCTTACCTGTGAGAACGGGAAATAGTGTCTTAAGTACCGTGAGGTGACTCTGTACCCAGCATTCTTCGTTCTCTCTTGGAAAGCAACTGTTTTGGGATGAGATATTTTTGTGGTCTAAAACTGGCATGTTCCCCAAAAGATAAAATTGGGAGGCAAATAGAATAAACTCTGCTTCAGGTTTTTATCATACTAGTTTACAGGTTCATTTTCCTGCGATAGGGCTTTTTCTCAGTTTCCAGCTGGCCAACAGTGCCACCCAGGGGTATGAGTTTGCATCTTTTTTTTTTTTTTCCCTCCTAGTCTGTATCGGTCCTCACTTGTAAGTTGAATTACTTTGATTTGGTTTTTACACTGTCTGAAGTGAGCACCTCCACTATTCTTGTCAGTTAAATTTGTAATATTGTCATTGTTTCTTCACTTTCCTTCTTCTGCCTTCTGAAATCCAAGATTGTAAAGCTTATTCCCATAAGATAGGGTGTGTACAGTCTGAAGAGAACAGTCTCCTCCATATCCTTCTTTAACACCTCTTGTAATGTCACTTATATCTGTCAAGATCAAGAAATAATCTTGTTTCATTTGTTTTCATGACAGATGCAGATCTAAAGAATTTTATTTGCATGTTGGACATGACGGTGCATTTTTGCTCCTTCTGTTGCATGTCTCTTCACTTTAGCAAATTGTCTATGAAGAATCTTGTAAGTCAGAGGAGCATAATCTTCACTTTACTTTCTTAAGATGGGAGGAATAAATTTTGCCTTGGCTCTGAAAGCAAAACTCTTAAGGAAACTATCAAGTATACTTTTATGCCTTTTTTTTAATTTGGTTTGTTTTGTGTCTGTGTCATGTAACAAGAACATAAGTTCTTTTTCAAACTTAGCCAGGCCTTTTCACTACTTCCTGCCATTTTTTTCTGTATGATAAATTAGACTCCTGTGCTAAAATTGCTACCTCTTATGTTGAGTAGCATTTACTTTTGTGTGTTTTCTGTACCGATGTTCCCCTTGCTGTCTACTTTTGGAAACATAAACTCTGAGGAGTCCTCTGGTGTTTAACAGATGTCTGACCCATGCTCAGGATTTTCACAAGTCAGTATTAAGTTGTTGGTAACTGAATTAATTGTGGAATATGAGCTACTAGTCTTAAGTTCCAGATTTATGAGCATTTGCATGCCCTTCCTAAAGTACTTTTATGTTGATCTTTCCTAACAAATATGCTGTTTCTTCCTACCCCTTCTTGGGGGGTGAAGAATATTTCCATTCCAATCCCACTCTCTCAAGTGCTGTTCCCTGTACAAAAGAGCCTGTTCTTTAATATTATTTTTGTAGTTGGGAGTCTATGAACTGGTTTTAACTGTTGAGTAATCTGCACATCAGAATGTTAAGTGGCAGAAACCAAGGAGATGTTCTTAACATCTACTCTTCAGCAGCCTGCAACTCCCTCATCTGCAGCAGCATCTTGGTTAGTCTAATGACAGTGACGTTGCTTTTTAATTAAGCTTGGGATTTCGATAATAAGTATTATTACTAGTATGTGTCTGAAGTGAGTGTGTACAATTTTTATATATGAATAAAGGGTATAAGATGTAGTTTGCCTTTAGAAATAATGTAAATCATGCCCCAGTGATGATGATCGTAGGAAAGTCAGTTTTAAGGTATATGCTGGACATATAGAGTAGCGTAAAGTCAGCTCAGTTTGTCAGCTGTAGGAAGAATCCAGAGAGGTGTGTGCATTAGAGATAATGGTAATATTTTCTTGTTTTGGTAACTTAAATGTGTAGGTGGGATTACAGCCTTTGGTCTGCTTTCCTGAAGGAAAGGAAGAACAACAGACTGGGTGGTCTCCAAAGTGACTATAAATAATTGTGTTTGTGGTTGGTTGGTTTTTTTTTTTTTTATGGAGGTGCATGTGTTGTTATTTTGTTTGTTTGTTTTTCTGCTTAGGAAAACATGCAGGGTAAAGCTGATGAATTAGGAAAAGAATAAAATTGTCACATCCTAGGATTTTACTGTCCAAGATGACCATAGAAGAACTGCAAGAGATCAGTCATTAAGGTGTTAACTTCCATTTAAAGTTGCACAAATTATTAATATGTCCCAAACACTGGAACTGCCAACAGAGTTAGACTTTACAAAGCACCTTAACAGAGCGTTTCCATCTGGAATTACTTGGAATAATAATTACTTTTCTTCAAGCCATAATTCAAGCAGAGGTTTTGTCCGCAAAACCACAAACAACTCTGTTGTGATTCATGTGTTCCCAATGGAAAAAGATGCTTAAATGTTATAAGGAGAACATGTAAGACTGCATATTTCTGTACTCTGTGCATTGCCATGGCAGTGGATCACAGGGTAGCTCTCAGAGGACAGTTTTAAGAGAGTATCCTATGGTAGTGAGATGCAGCATCATCTGCATTCTGTGCTTGCACATACAGGGTGGCTTTTGTTACTGGTATGCTGGTACCTACTTGTTATAGCTTTGAGTAACGTGCTGATGCCTGGGAATCTCAGCACTGGGATGGAAAGAGTTATATGAAAACTTAAGACTGCCTGGAGACTGGCTGCAGTGTTTTATGCTGTCTACCTCCTCCTGTCCCTGTGTTCTGGTTTGTTCTACTTGCTCACCTACAGTTGCTAAACCCCTTTTTTGTCAAGAATTGGATGGTCTATTATGTTCTATTTCTGTTCACTACCCAAGTTTATTGCCATATATTTTCCTTTTGCCTGTTTCCAGGCTATTTGTCGCCTGGGATAGAGACCACTATTATAGTATCTGAGATGTGTGCGTGTTCCTTCAGCTGGAGATACCCTAAAAGTGAGAATTAAAAGAAGTAGCCTTCAAAATGTGTTTGCCTTGTCAGATTGATTTTAACATTAGTTGTACAATGAAGAAATATTATGCCATGTTGTGAGAAAAAGCTGTCCTTTAAATACTGAGGGATGTTACCTACAATTGAATATTCTCATCCAAAACAAGTAAGAAATGGTGAGTGCCATTTAAGGTACTGACAATTTTGATACCTACAGAGCAATTTTTAGTCGAGATTGACTACCTCTGTTGTTCCAAAAGATCTGCAGTCATGGTTCTTTGTGTATTGTCTCTTCACAAGTCTTTTCTGATTGAGTATGCGTTACTGAAGGTTTCCTGCCTTCACTTCCAAGCTCCCCAGCTTGTTGGTCCCATGCCAAAGTCAGCACTACATTTAGTGCTGTGCTCACTAGGTTTGAGGTCTAGTTTTTAAGGAAAAAGAGAATGCATATTCAGAAAATGTATTATGTGGGTATTTTTAATTTCTTTACAGTGAGGATCTCAGACGTTGGTTTCTTCAACAAGAAATGGATCTTTTCCGATACCGCTTCAACCAACTAACTGACAGTTTAATGCAGAAGTTCCTGGAACATGCTAATTTATCATTTGAAGCTGTAAGTATGTTATTTGCTCTATTTATGTTCCATGTGCCTATTGTTTTTTTTAATTCTCCTTTAGATAGTTTTAGCACTTACATTTAAAAAACAAAAAGCGCAGTTATGACTTCAAAAAACCCCAACCATACAGAACTTCTGAACTTGAAGAATAACGTGCATGCCACAGAAATGAAGATTAAGTGATGGAATTTTGTGCTGCTACAAGAGAAGCTTAGTTTGCTTCAGTCAATCTAATCTAAACCTACTCTCCTTCGGTTTGAAACCAATCCCCCATGTCCTGTCACTACATGCCCTTGTAAAAGGTCCCTCTCCATCTTTCCTGTAGGGTTCCTTCAAGTTCTGGAGGCCAGAAATAGGTCACCGTGAAGCTTTCTCTTTTCCAGGCTAAACAATCCCAATTCTCCCAACTTTTCCTAATACAAGAGGTGCTCTGTCCCTCTGATCAATTTTGGTGGCCCTCTTCTGGACTCGCTCCAACACGTTGATGCTCTTCCTATGCTGGGAGCCCCAGAGCTGGACACAGTTCTCCAGATGGAGTCTCACCAGAGCAGAGTAGAGGGACGGAATCACAGAATTGTTAGGGTTGGAAGGGACTTCTGGAGATCATCTAGTCCTATCCCCCTGCCAGGGCCAGGTCACATAGGTCAGGTTACACAGTAATGCGTCCAGATGGGTTTTCAATGTCCCCAGAGAGGGAGACTTCATGACCTCCCTGGACAGCCTGTTCCAGTCCTCTGCCACCCTCAACATAAAGAAGTTCTTCCTCATGTTGAGATGAAACTTCTTGAGTTTTAGTTTATGGTCATCAATCACCTCCCTCAATCTGCCGCTCTGGTTCAGGTGCAGCCCAGGATGTGTTTGTCTTTCTGGGCTGCCAGGGCAAATTGCCAGCTCATGTCCAACCTCTCCTCTACAGCACCCCAAGCCCTTCTCAGCAGGGTTGTTCCTGAGCTGTTCATCCCACAGCCTGTATTAATACCAAGGGTGCAGCACCTTGCGCTTGGCCTTGTTAAACCTCATTAGATTCCCATGGGCCCACTTCTCGACCTTTCCATCCCTCTGAATGACATCCCATCCTTCAGGTGTGTCAACTGTGCCCCTCAGCTTGGTGTCATTTGCAGATTTGTTGAGGGTTCACTTGATTCCTTTGTGTTATTAATGAAGATATTAAATAACACTGGTACCAGTACAGACTCCTGAAGCACACCACTTGTCAGTGATGTCTTGTCAGGACTCTCAGCCATTGACCACTGCCCTTTGGATGTAGATGTCCAAACAATTTCTTATCCACCTAACAATTTACCCATTGCATCCATCTCTCTCCAGTTTAGAGAGAAGGACATTATGGGTGACTGTATCAAAGGCTTTACAGAAGTCCAGATAAATGACACCGGTAGTCCTTCCCTTGTCCACTGATGGAGTCACTCCATCTTTGAAGGCCACTAGATCAGGCAGGACTTGCCCTTGGTGAAGCTGTGCTAGCTGTCCCGAATCTCCTCCCTGTTTTTCATGTGCCTCAGCATAGCTTCTAGGAGGATCTGTTCCATGATCTTCCCAGGCAGAGGTGAGGATGACAGGTTGCTAGTTCACAGGGTTCTCCTTTCTACCCTTTTTAAGGTGGGTACAATGTTTCCCTTTTTCTAGTCACTTGAGACTTCTGACTGCCATGACTTTTCAAATACCATGTATAGTAGCTTGGCAACTACATCAGCCAATTCCCTCAGGACTCTGGGATGCATCTTATCTGGTCTTATCTGGGATGCATCTTATCTGCATCTTATATTCTTCAGATAAGGTCTCATCTGTCTTATCTGACCATCTGGGCAAATAACACTCAGGTTAAAATTGCCTTGCTTTCTTGATGAATTGTGTGATAATTCACCCTGGGGGTTTCAGTGATAAGAAAGCAGAAGCAGTGTTTGATTCTTACATGAAGTGTATGTGCAGTCTGTTCTCATCAGATCATTGACTTTGCTTGGAAAATAATTTTGGTCAACATATGTCTTTATTCATAAGGTTTCCTCTAGAACCTTTGCAATCTACTAAATACTTTTAAGATGTGGCTGCTTGCTATAGGAACTGAAGCAAACCACAGTTACCTGGGGACTTTATACATTGTTCCATTTGTGAATATCTACATCTGGAAAACTATGTGAAAATTGAAAATACATGCCTTCAACAAATGCCTAAGCTGTTGAGGACATAATTAAAATTTAATAATCCCATCATACAAGTCTTGTATGGATTGCTCAAGAATGTAACTTACTGTGTAATTGTCCCCATGGGGACACATGGTTGTATGTTTGTGCCTGCTAAAAAACATTTTGATTCTGCTTGTTTGTGCATATTATGTGAGTAAATGGAGCTATAGATGTCTAACGAAGACTATGATTTAGCTTAAAAAAATAAACAAAAAAAGCCCTGGTATCAAATATAGTAGCTAAAAATTGCCTATTGTGTCGAAGAATTTATGTATAATTTTAAGAGAAATGATGTACAATTAAGTAGCAGTTTTATTGTTACATAGACTTTATAAATGCACATACACATAAATTATACTATTTTGGTTTAATAGACCATTAAGTACATGCTGGGGAGAATACAGAATATAAGTTTTGTCTAAAATTCTGTAAATGGTCTTATTCTGCAGTTGTTGCTTTCTCATTAGAAAGTAGATTCAGAAATTTTTTTCTTTGGACTGAAACTTGTTCTGGTTCTTTAACAGCTAATGAAAAACTTTGAAAATGCCAAATCTGTGTAGACAAGCAACTGTTGGTTTTGAGGTGTTTTAGGGATATTATAAAAGAGTTCCTGCTGTTGTATACTGTTTTGTTTGTCTGAGCGGATTAAAGGAAAATGTCTATTCCAGTTTTCGTATTAATGATTTTAACAATATTTTGCAATGCTGCTATGAACTGTTTTGTTAGGAATCTCCAGCTTTGCCCATAGCTCTCAGAGTAAACTTAAGTGAATAAAAATTAATCTGCAATCACTACTGTACTGAAAAAAACTTTTCTCTTAAAATACTGTTTAATTAGAAGAACTCAAATATTCTGAGAGGTGGATAATGCACATTATATGTTGCTAGATTGAAATATCTGGCATCAGTGCATGTTGAGGATGAAATGGGATTTTATCAGCACTGAGAGTAAATGATGGGCTTTCGTGGGTCTTTGAGATACTATTAGAAATGCCATTCTCTGGTTCAACAGGCCTTTCAGTGAATGGTGTTTTTATGGAGCTCTATTTCCGTTGCTTGTTCCCCTATGCTCCTGTCACAGTTTCAGTATTCAGGCTTGTGAGAATAAATTAATGTTTGCAGGTTGCTGGAAATAGCTAAGAGTATGTATGTCTTGGTTCTGTGCTACTGCATGTGCCTTCAATATGTCAAAATGATTAAGAAGGTATTACTTTCTTACTCCTGTGGGCAACAAAGCATCATTTCATTGGAAATCTACTTCCCTGCTTCTACTTTCCCTCCACCTTCTGCTTCCAGTTCTCATGTAAATTTACGCAAAACTAATCCTTCCTTGAACTATCATGTATAAAACATTTGAATATTACTATATGTATCTGAAGCAGGTATAAACTCTATGGTGGTATGTAGGGGCCCCTAAAAAGTAAGCCTGATCTAAAAGCAGTATTCTTTTTTTCAGTGTTCTGTTTGTAAAGGACTTTAAAAAGGAAATTAGGATGAACTATTCTCTTCATACTTCGCTGCTAGATGTTACAATGTTTTCATGCCTTATTGTGCATAAAGCAAGATGGAAATCAAACTTTGTGTTCTGTTAGAAAAGGGGATGGTGTTCAAGGAAGAGGAATTAAGTTCTGATACTGCAATCCATGGGTAAATGGATAGAAATTCTGCTATGGAACTTTTAATTACTTTATGATACCCTAAGAAATTTAGTTAAGTTTCTTTAAAGAGAAGACAGGTACCTTGCATTTTCTAGATAGTTGTTCTGGTTTCAGCATTGTAATCTGAAAAGGCCAGAGCTACTAAAGCTCAGCCCTTGCTGCAGTCTGATGTAGCTTTATTAACAGTTTGAAGAACCATTGTAAGACTGATTCTCTATACTTAATAAAAGAACTGGTCAACTGTTTTTTGGGGAGGAGGAATAAGTGTATCATCTTGTGCAGTTTTGTCACAGTTGTGTTTATTTACAGCACCAACAAAGTGAGTGTAACATTGAGAATTCAGTAACTGCCACCTCTCTTCTTCTCTTGTTTGCTTACCTACAAGAGAAAGTGAGACTTCTATTCGAATCTTTTTTCGCAGGAGTTTTGCAGACTGATTTCTGAGGTTTTGTGCATTAGGGATTGAGAATTATTGCCTTGTAGAATCAAGAAGTCTTCGATCCCACTCATGGATAATACTTAAGAAGTTGTTAAGATCTTTGAATACCTAATATAAAGATCTTATTTAGCAACTTTTTGGCAAGAAGATGTTAACAACTAGAATAAAATATACTCTATTTCAAAGGTTTTTTTCTGTGACAGTCAGCTGTAGAGAGTTTGATATAGCAGTTCTGATTCAGAGATTTTTAATCAAAGAGCAAGATCTTTCTGAAAATAAAGATAGAAATGAGACAATGAAACCGACCATTTAAATTTTTTAATAGGGTTTCCTATATCCAGTGGCTGACATTTATACTGCTGATAGAGCAAAATACATGGCAAAGGCTTTATTAAAATAACTGGAGTTTTACCTGATTATAAAGACACCTTTTACTTGCAAAAGGAAGGCTATAAATTGTTCAAAGTACTCAGGTTAAACATTATGAGTTCAATATAATGAATTAGTGAATATGCATAGGATTATCATAATTAAAAATTTTTACAGTGTTTGTGAAAATAAGCCTCTACATTCAGTATAAATTATGGAAATGTGAAGCTTAGGTAAGTTCTTGAAAAGTTTTTACAAAGCTGCCACTGAAGTAAGTTTGTCTTTAGGATTTCTGTGAGAAGCCTCTGGGCTTTTGGGTGGGGGCGGGGGGAAGAAAAGGAAGCAAGATTTGAGTTTCTGATTGAGACACTCTTTTGAACTACTAGCACATAGGTTGCATTTTAATCACTTGTAGGAATAGCTTTGGCCAATCTTTCCTCTTGACAAGTGTGGAAGATACTTGGACTGGTGCTGTCCAGCCTACTGGAACATTGGTTTGGTGCTCAGAATTTTACTCTGAAAAATTAGAGTTTATACCTATCAATTTATGCCACGGTGGGCAAGAGGTAGAGTGCATAGTATTAAATAAAATGTCAAGAAAGGAAGAGGGTAGGAGGAAAGCAAGAATAAATCTCCACTTTAAGAGTACTTTCCCCTGATAACATTGGATGGTTTTCTATCACAGTAAAAGGAGAATTATGGAATGGTTCTGAAAGTATTTCAGAATGTTTTCAGTCTGTTCAATACTTAATGTACAAAAACCCAAAGATAATAAAAGAAAAAGGATTTTTAAGGGTCGTTGCTGTCGTTATCTAGATAAATACAGAAGCTGTTTATGTATGGCATGTAATTTTTGGCTGTCAAGGCACATTAAATAATCTATATGCTACATCAGTCATGTACGGAGCACAGGAAATCCTTAAGCAGCACTCAAGAGAAGTAAATGCTGACATTTAAGGTGACAGAGCCTATCAAAGAGAATATGCAAACACCAGATGAACAGTTGAGATTTACATCAATATGGCACATTAGAGGATTAAATTCTTAATATAAATGAGTAATTACATCAATGATACCTGACAATTTCTGGTAGTAAAAGCCACTAACATAGATTTTAAGATATTTAAAGGGGAATATAGTTAATATTTTAAATGTTGTAGTAAAGGTAGAAAATATTTTAATTTTAAAATAAATTCTTCAGTATGTGAAGGAGTTGTATAAAATAACTGGCTTTACAGATAAGTGACACCTGGGCTTCAGCTAGCTAGTCATTTTTGGCATGGTCAGAAGTATGCCCTTTGAAGCCCTCTGTCTGAGTTTCAGCCTTTTGTCTGCTTTGCCTTGCGTAATTTTAACTGCCCAAGACCTACCACTTGTTCTTAGACATCAAGTGGAAGATCTGTCCTTTCAGCATCTGCAGGTCAGTGATACATCTTATGTTGATTTGGAAGATCGAATGAACTACTTGTTCCTTTCCACTTTGTTCTTGTGAAAATTTGCCTCAAAACTCGTTCATCTTAACCAGTCCCACTTTGTCTGTCTCTGTGGCTGGTTTAAGGGTCTCTTTTGTTCAGGTGGACCACTGTGGTTGCTTTCAAGGTGCTGTGTATTTCTTTATTTTTTTTCCCCTTCATTACTTTGAGCAGCATTATTTTTGGCCATGAAAACCTCACAGCTTTGCTTGCATATTCACATCTCGCAGTGGTCATCATTCTGCTGCTTCACTTTCCTTTTAACTTTTTTTTCCACAAATGTCAAACCTAATATAAGTCTATTTCTTTTTGTTCTATCCACTAGTTGAGAAAGGTGTTTTTTTTTTTCTCTGTTAGTTTGTTTTTCCCTTTTCTTTGTGTCTGCCTTCTACCTCTCATTATCCCTTCTTGTTGTTTCTTCTTTTAGCCTTTCTTTGTGTAGTGGTTTCTCTGTGTGTCCTTTGCAATTTTTACAATCTTGAGTTTTAGACCAGATTTTCTTGTCTGATCCTGTTCTTTCTAGAGCTCTTGCAGTGTCCCCAGCCTCATGGCATTTCTGTATGTAATCTGCTCCCGTTTTAATGTGCAGGTTAGGAACCAAGGTATTAAATTCCAGTTTAAAACTAAAACATCATGGAACTCGGCTTGGTATGTCCTTGTATTTTTGAGTTAAATTTTTCCAATGGGTTTTGAAGCCAGATTATAGAAGTTTCTGTGGAACTGTTTGGTCATTTGCTTGTGAAAGTATCTTTCAGTGACTCTAGGGCCCTTTGGCACAATATGATACCTGCTTTTCCCTGTCCCTGAGGTCTGTTGCACTGTCATAAAGGCAGTAATTGGCATAATACAATTTGGTTTTTACAGACATGGGTGAATTGCTACTTGTCTCCTGTGGTTTTTTTCCCCTAAGTTCTGTTGGATGCTTTGATTTGTTGCTGTACCTTTTCAGAAATTTGACTGGATGTACTGAAATATGGACTGGAGCAGAATGCAAAGTTTTATCCTAAATTTATTTTTCGGTGATGTGCTGGTCATCATATTGACTGTTCTGATTTCCTGTGACGATTCTTTCATTTTATCTTCAGACTGTTTGTACCTTGAAGTGGACATATTTCGTCTTTGTTGCTTCCATAAGACTGAAAATTAATAGTTATTATCATGTCTTTATCTGTGGTGTAAGGATGACTTATAACTGAATTTATACTCACTGCAATGCTTCTGTTCATTGTTATCTTTCTGCAGTGTGCAAAACAAAGAAACTTCAAAGTGTAGTATATTTCGTCTCAAATACATCTGTGTTGCTGTTTCTTCTCCACAGAGCATAAAAATAAGCATGTTTAAATTATCTTAGTACTTTATGTCTGAATAGCCTCTAGAAATTTAAAAAAACTGTGACTTTTTTAATAACTTCTAGTTTAGATGCCTTATTTTAGAGTAATAGCCAGTTATTGCAGAATTAGCTACCTTAATTTTTAAATGCTGTTATAAAGCATGTTATTTTAATACAATGCTTTGGATCATAATAATGGGGAAGGAATGGCAGAAGGGAATAGTCAGTTGGGGGAGCTAACGCTCTGTAGTACATCATTTGAGAGGAAAGAATAAGAACTGCAAAATAAAACAGAAAGCACAGAATGCATGTGTTAGAATTTTTTGCGCAATAGCTCTTTGATGGTGCAGTTGAAGTGCCTTTTTAGCAGCTTTAAGCAGTAGAAATTAAACTTCTTTAATTTCCATTTTTATGATCAGAGCACTCCTATGAGAGACTTTCTGATATCACTGTTATGCTTTCTTCAAAAGCATTTATCTTGGTGGTGGGGCAGTTGTATAAATATTTGTAATTTAGCTTCTTGAAAAAATGCTTTTATTGGGTATAGAAGATCCTAAAGTCAGATTTGGATTAAGGAGGTTGGGGACTAGTTTTTGTCCCTAATAAGTACAGATAGGGGTGAAAAAAATGTTCAGTGTCATATCTACTAAAAGGCTGTGACTCTAATTATATCCATTTTGGTACTAGGTGTTTAAGCCAAAATGTTCTTCTGATAAGGTTTATGGCTTTGAATTTGAAAGACATCAAATAATATTTCTTCTATTCCTAAACAGGATGGGAAAAATGCTTAAAAGTAGAAACTGTCTTGACCCTAATTTTACTGTGTGGAAACTAACGTAAAGCTTAAACAGCTATTATGTCCAAGTAGGCTGAGGTTTGCATTTGTTTAAGGAAGTGGTTCTGAATTTTATCATAGTTTTCCACTACTTAAATCTTATATTTGTCTCTTTGCTTGAAAACCAACAATTTTTGTCTTACAGGTGACAGCAAAAGTGATGCATGCCTAAGTGGGAAGTAGTGCCTTACTGCCAAAGTAACCTAAAAATATTTATTCTTTCACTTAGCTCCATGCTTAAAGTTGTAATAGAAACAAAACTGTATGTGAAAAGGCTTAGGAGTAGGGTAGTTTTCTTAAATGCTAGAGCTTGTTAAATAAGACAGTGAAACACTATAGCATTAGTGCTTTAAAAAGTGTAGAGGGTTATTCTCATCCTAAAGTACTTAATTTCAAAGGAAGTAATAAACTTCTCAGTTTATCTTCTGAAACTTGAATGATTAAAATGAAAACAAGTTGTGGCTTTGTCACAGAACTGACTGTTGCTTTCTTAAAATTCTTTTTTGTTCTAGATAAAGAAAACACCACTGGTATCTAGGTTTATGGCTACCTTGTGTTGTTGACTGTAGTTAGGTATCAGGGGACTAAAATCCTAGGGAAATCATCTTACCTCAGAAGTATTAGCAGTGTGGGAATCCAGTTCAACTGGTAAATACTTCGTGTTCTTTAGGCCACTGGGCTGCAGTCTGATGGTTTGGTAGGCCAGCTGGCAGGTCTGGTTGCCAAGTCATGTTTCTTGCAGAGCAATCTGACAATCTGTCTGCAGCTATGAACAAATGGATTGATGGCTAAGCAACCTGAGTATTCTAGTGAACTAACTTCAGGAGGCTTGAGTAGATGGGATGCAGCTTGATTAAAACATTTAGGCTCAAAATGAGTGGTAGTATTCTCTGACAGATCTCGATTCACAGGAAAATATAAACATCTCATAAATCTGAGAGGAAGGAATATTTATTGTCTGGAATGAGGGGACAACAGGCACTTCCCTTTTTTTTTTTTTTATTTTTTTATTTGATGCACTGGCAGGATGGATGAGGAGAAGTGTTCATCTGTCTCTAATGGATCCTTGAACTGTAAGCATGACTTTATTGTAAGTCATGCAGAAAGCTGGTGTGTTTTGCTGCAGTAATTCTGGTTGCACGTATTTATTTGCACATACAGTGTTGGTGATGTTCTATAAAATTGTGGAATCGAGTAATAGATGTGAGTGAAGAATATATAGGTACTGGGGATGTCCCTTTTCACCTTCATAAACATGATGAACAACAGTTTGTAAAGGATGCAAAATGCTAATTAAAAGTTTTAATTTGGCAATCATCTTGGTTTGATTAGAAACAGATGCTTATTATCTGCAGAAATCTAAATGGACCCTTAGAAGATAGCTTTTATTGCTGTGCTGGTTTGAAGGTAAACCGGCAGGAGAAATGATACCTGACTCGAGAGATTACAAATCAGAGTCACAATTTCATAAAAAGATTACAATAAATACAGTGATGCAGAGAAAAATTGGTTTTAACCTTGGGCCACAAACAGAATGGTGTTCATCAGCCCCTGTGCTGAGCACCACGTCGTCTGCCCGAGTGCAAAGTAAAAGAAAAGGAAAACCTCTTGGTGAGGATGATGGTCACAGTCTAGTCAAGAGTGGCAGTCGCAGTCCTGCTGAGGTTCTGGTCCTCCTCTGTGTCCAACGAGTGATATGCAAAATCCCAAAACCTGAAGATTATATATATTCAGGTTCAGGTGGGAATGCCCCATACCTCCCACTGGGGTGGGGTGTTTCACAATGGGTGATTTAACTCTGTGAGTCAGGGGATAGTTTTGAAATCTGTGATGGCCCATTAGCAGACATGACCCCTCAGGCTGGGTTGTGAAGGTGCTTATGCCTCCCCAGAGGGGAGTTATCACAGCTGAGTCACTGGTGTGAAGACAGAAACATTCTCATGCCTTGCAGGGTCCTTTAATACCCAGTTTGTAGCCTGAGGTGTCAGGTGTGCCCTGGGCAGCTGCAGCAAATAATCCATTACTAGCAGTTCATCAGAAATGACATAGAGGGTGTAGAATACACAGTTCTGGTTACACCCACACGGTGACAAACTGGTCCTGGCCTCTGTAACTGGGACAATTACTTAAAATTGACTTGTAAAACTAAGTAAAACCAAAACACAAACTGTACAGTTACTTACGCCCCCTTCAGTGAAGTAGAGCACTATGATTGTTACTAAATGGCCTTGTGTGGTTTATCCTTTGAGTTAAATAGGAACTTTAGACTCACTGCGAGGTTTAATTCTTCTGGACTAGGTAGTGTACATTCTCTTTCTTGTTTGAAGTACGTTCACTTCTTGCTTTAAAAAAGCTGCGTGCTTTGAAATAAAAGTTGCAAAAAAGGCTGCAGTAAAAATGACAGGATGAATAAAAACATTCTTCCTCCTGAGCTAGCTGAAAACAACTAGGCAACATTTGGAATACAGTCTGAATCCTGAGGAGATGTTCTGCTATAACTCTGGATTTCTAAAGTAAAATTGAAATGGCAGCTGTGCCAAAAATGCAGTGGAAAACTTGACTGCTATTTATCCACTGGTTTGGAAAGGGTGAAAGAATAGCGAGGCCTAAGCTGATTCTTATGGACTTTCAGTTCTTAACAGTTGGAAATTTTGGATTCCTAGAAGAAACTTAGTATAGACAAGCAGGATGGTGGCATCAAGTGTCCTCTCTTTTTCTATAAATATTTTAGATATTTTTTTGGGGAATAAGGAAAAAGAAAATTGGGAAATCAAGAATGTATTTTTAAGAAATCTGTATATAGTACAAGAAGAAAGTATATTCTTTGGATAATCAAGGTTTTAAGTTCTTTTGTAGTGGTTGAAGATAAGATTGTAAAATGAATTTGTTCTTTACATGGCAGTGAATGCAGTATCTTTGGTAATGTTTATATTGTTCCTTGGTACAGCAGCATAAAAGCTGATAGGGTGGTTGTGCAGGATGTAATTACACTGCAAGTAGAATTTACTAGCTGGTGTTTTAGATGCAGGCTTCATAAAATGGTCTGCAAACACCGAAATACTCTTCCCTGCTAATCCTGTGATTGAATCTAAGAAAC
This sequence comes from Sclerurus mexicanus, assembly GCA_013396755.1. Taxonomy (NCBI): domain Eukaryota; kingdom Metazoa; phylum Chordata; class Aves; order Passeriformes; family Furnariidae; genus Sclerurus; species Sclerurus mexicanus. Next base: position 867,966 of record VWZF01002410.1, read on the forward strand.
ATTTGTTAACAAGTTTCTTTAAAATTATGTCTGACATTGAACATTTTGATTTTTAAATGAAAGAAAACTTGTTGCTGTATTTCTCAGAAGGATCTTCTGTTAGCTCTTGTCATGTGTGACTCTAATATATATGTGGTGATGTTTCTAGAGTAATTCTGTAGTAGTTGTTTTGTTCAGCTTTCCTTTACTTGGATATAGGGAAATGTTTACCAGGAAGCTAGGAAATTACCTGAGTCGCTGAGTTTCTCTGTGATTATGGGAACCATGAATTGGCTGCATAGTGAGGAAAGTCATAAAAACTGTTCTTTCTCTGCCCATTCCTGACTTTAAAAAAAGTTCAAACAATGGTTCAGTTGATGGATAAGAATAGATAATAATTTCAAGGGCTGCCTTTTATATTTTTAGGTATGCCAGTGAGCTGAACTTGAGCTAAAATAGAAAGTTGTAGTACTGTGGAAGGTACAATTTTCTTCTTAATTAAGTTGTGCCTGGCCAAAGCGGAACTGATAATCATCAGACTTATGAATGGCAGATTTATGGGCCTCTGGAATGTTTTAAGGCTCTTCATCCTTTTAATTGGTAGGACAGCTGGGAATGATATTCTTTCCTAATCAAGCTAGTATTCATGAACTGGCTGATTACACTTCAGATTTATGTTCTTAAATTTAATGGTATCTAGGTTAATACCTTGGTCTTCTAGTTCTAGCTTAGTTTGTACATATGGCAATGGAGGAGATTGATTGAGAAACGGTTGTTTCGTCTCTTGCAACATAGCATGGTACTGAGAGACTGACACCATCTCTTTGAGAAGAGAATTGTGCCACTTGAGTACCAGCTGCTCTGCAAGCAGGCAAGTTTTATAAAGTTCACTTTCTAAGGCCACCAGTGGTATGTGCACATGAATAAGCTGAGTGAAGCTGAGTTTTAGAAAAGATTTATGCATGGAATTCTTGTCCTTACTGGGAGAGTTGGAAACAGCAAAATTAAGTAGTTGCACATGTGTAGTAGTATAATATGTGCTTGCATCTTTATATCTTCATTAAAACAAAGGAGGGATATCAAATTTATTTTGTAGTTTTTGGACTACCTCACTGACTGTGTTTGTTTAACCGAGCCCTACATATTAAATTATTCATATTTTAATCTAAATTTATATGTCTTTGTGTTTCCTGGACAATTCTGTGATTAAAAATCAATGAAGAAACTGCACATAGAAAGCAAGAAAAGTAGAAATAATGCAGCTTGTCCCAAGTATTTGCTTCTTTCCCTTCCTCATGCCTTCCCTTTTTATGTCTTTATTTTTCTAAGTGTTCTAAGTTTGAGAAATTACGATGAAGTGTTGAATTGTTTTAGCTACACTACCTGATCTGCTATCACTGAAAAGGGAAGATCCTTTTTGCTTATGCAAAACAAAGGCTGACATAATGATAAGCACTTCACTAAACTGGCTACAGACAAAGGAGGCAAAGCTAGCAAACTGTTTTCTGTGAGCTGAGTTGAATCCGTTCAGTGTGAAAGGTCAGATGATCACCAGATGGGACCCTCAGAAGAATTCTGTGTTTTGGTTTGGTTTTTTTTTTTATTATTTTGAACAACAGTATTTTAGCTAGTGAAGGTCATGAAGCATTGTCAAAAGTTAAGCACGCTGTTTATCTTTCCAATCTTGATTAGAATACTAAAAGCACTGTTTAATTGTGTCTAGTTTTTTAATGATTACTGGAATGTGTTCTCGCAGGTACCATTTTAGAGATGAAATTATTACATATGCAAACTGTAGTATTCTTACTAAAATAATTTAAAAAATTAAAAACAGCAGAGAAAAATATTTTTTCCAGCTTCCATGAACGAAGAAAACTTAGGATACATGTTTCGTGATGCTCTGTATGCAGAGATACAGGCATGACCTAACTAAAAACTTGAGTTTGACTTCAGACTATGAGAAGCATATTTATTTGCATTGCATCTTCAGTCAATTTTATGTGAAAATGATGAAATCATTAATGCCAATGGAAGGTTATTTTTCACATTCCTGTCTCTAGGGAAGCAAATTCTATTTTAAAATGCATTCTGGAGTTGTCTCCCAGCTTTAGTTAGGGACTAGGGATATCCTTGTTTCTTTTTCCGCTCTTTCTGTTACCTGAAAACATGAGGCCAATATGAATTTAGGGAAGAGGAAAGTATCAAAGGTTTTGCATGGCTGCTGAAGGTTTGTCTAACCTATAAGATACTTGAGGCTGTCAGAAGTAAATTATTTTACAGCTTTAAAAGTATTATTTATTTGTGTTATAAATAGTGCTTTGCAATAATGCTTGCGGTTGTTTAAAAAAATGCATTTTCTGATAAAACTGTATTTTTGGTAACACTGTCCACAGTCTTAAGTAAGTCTTTAGTTGTGGCCTATTAACCTATTTTTGTGAGGTTTCACCAGGATCACTTTTACCACAACAATGTGAAATTGCTTGCTAGTGACATGCAGGAAAAACTAAAATCACTGTGACTTTACATCTCTACAAGATTGATATAGTCAAATTACTAATAAAGAAGGAGCTAGACAACTTGGAGTCAGTGTAGTTATTTTATGTGTCTATTGAAAAATAACTCCCCTGAAATGAAGTGTAATACTGAAAAAAAATGGTTTTGTTGATGGAAACGAGCTAATTGGTTTTGGAAGAACAAATTTATTGCTGACCTGTTTATAAAACAGTCTCTGAACTGTATTAATAGCTTTCTGCAAAAAAACCCCCAGTCTATCCTTGCCTTGATTTGATGGAGTTTTTTTAGTAAGATATGGTAGAAGAGATAATGCAATTGTAACCACTTCTGCTCTACAATGCTTTTACTTGAAGACACTGTCACTGAGAATTTGGAATGACAATTCCTACTAAGAAAGCATAAAACTGTTACACTTGAAAAATGGAAGCCACTATTTTGGACTGAAAATTCAAATGTTGGTCTATAGTAGGTGAAAGACAAGCTTGCAGGCTGATGTGGTGCCTTAGATTTATACTTACTTGGACAGAATAGATCATCTGGAAGGAGTAGCAGGGTTTTAGTAGCACTGCGTGAAGTTTGTATATAATTCCAGTGTGTCATGTTGAAAACCAGGATTTTTTTAAAGTCTGTCTGGATTGGCTATGAGACTGTTTTGTAGAAAGTGTTCTTTCATTTAATTTACAGAAACACATTTAATTGTTCTGATACAACTACTTTGTTAAAGAAAAATGATTTTCTACAGGCTGTTTTTCTCTGAGCTTTACGTTTTCACATGCAGAAATATAATGCTTCTGTGTATTTCCTCTGTGCTCAAAGTTGCATTCTTCTGCCTTTCTGGCATCTTTAGTATTATTTTTTTAAAGCTGGTCTTCCTGAGAGAGTACTACACATTACATCAAGATGCAGACAGGGTAACCATAAGCCTTCTTGACATTGCTGCCTTGGCCATTTCCTATGCATCTATCAAATCACTGTGGTTTTTTTTCCTAAGGTACTCCTGCAAGTTTGAAATTTAGGGGTCCTTCCTATGAATTCCAAGAAAAGTGTTTTGTTTCCTTTCCTTGGGTTTTTCGATTGAGAAGGAAAAAAACTTTTGTTCAGATGCCCATTTAACTGTATATCACTGTTGGTCATCAAATTAGGTATTCTGCCCCATCCAGAGAAGAAAACTGCTTAAACCCATCCTTTTCCGTGGAGAGGAAGGACAGTCTTTTTCATCTGGCATTTGTAGTCTGGGCATCTATTGCACGTGATGGCCTGGGTTTGGTTCCTGATTAGTCTCTAAGAATGACCCTGACTGCAACCGTACATCACCTCACCATAGATAATGGAGCACAGATCCAGTTTATGGATAGCAGTGTCACGCAGCATGTTATGCTTTGATGCCATCTCTGTCCATCTGTGTTTTGAGAAGGTATTCTGTGTTCCTTAACATTTAATCCCTTTCACTCAAGGACTACTTCCATTACAATTTGTCAAGAACATATTATGCAAATGTGTGGAGTTTTGGGCACCGCTATATGAGAAAGATATAAAGTTATTAGAGAGCATCCAAAAGAGGCCAACAAGGATGGTGAAGGGCCTTGAGGAGAAGCCGTATGAGGAGTGGCTGAGGGCACTTGGTCTGTTCAGCCTGGAGAGAAGGAGACTGAGGGGAGACCTCATTGCAGTTACAGCTTCCCTGTGAGGGGAAGAGGAGGGGCAGGCACTGATCTCTGCTCTGTGGTGACCAGTGACAGGACCTGAGGGAATGGCCTGAAGTTGTGTCAGGAGAGGTTTAGGTTGGATATTAGAAAAAGGTTCTTCATGCAGAGGGTGGTTGGGCACTGGAACAGGCTCCGCAGGGAAGTGGTCACAGCACCAAGCCTGACAGAGTTCAAGAAGCATTTGGATGATTCTCTCACGCACAGGGTGTGACTCTTGGAGGTGATCTTGCACAGGGCCTGGAGTTGGACTCAATGATCCTTGTGGGTCCCTTCCCACTCAGGATATTCTATGATTCTATGATGTGTATTAATGTATATGCAATATTTAAGCTTTTGTATTAGGAAGTGTAACATTGTGATTTTTCAAGCTAGAAATTTTGGCTTAAATACTTTGAATTGTTAAGTGAGAGCATTGCTGCTTAATTTACCTGTTTCAAGAACTGGAAAAGCACTAACATTTACAGGACAATAAATATACCATTGTTCTTGTCCCTGAAAAAAAAAAAAAGAAAGTTAAATTTAGGAATACAAGATTATAAGTAATTTTGTTAAAAGTCTGGATTTAAAAATGAGCTGAAACTAGCGGTTTTGTTAAAAATCTGACAGTTTTTTAAGTCCTTACTAAGTACTGTGGATTCATCCTGCTTTGTTTTAATGCATGTAGTAAATTTAGAGATGAGCAAGGATTGTCAGGAGTTTTATTTTAAAGAGGTTGATTTATAAAAAGTATGTTTCACAGTTCTTGTGTTAATAATTAAATTTTTTGTATTTTAAAATCCGCCATTTTGCTTCAGAAGGAAGGTTGCTTAATGCTATTGACCACTAGTGTTTTGCTGGTTTCCGCTTAATTAATTATTAGTGATCACATGCTAAATATATAATTCTTTTTCCCTTTTCAGCTAAACTGGTGATATATTTATAGGTTAAGTAATCTTTTCGCTCATGTTAATAATTAAAAAAAGCCTTATTCCAAAGTATTTCAGCAGTTCTAATACAACTTCTTAATTTTAGATTAGTGAAGACCTAAAAAATGAATTGGCAAGTGAGCTGTGTGCATCAACTCCGGGCCTCACTCTGCCTAAAATGAAAGAACAAATGTTCTATAAGGTAAGTAGAAATTGCAAAGTTCCGCAGATCTGCGTTCATCCTCTCTCAGTCAAATATCAGTTACCAGTTTTAAGTTTACCCAATACTAAGAGTTAATCCAATTATCTAAATTAACTGAGACTAATGAAGAGTTCCTCTACTTCGTGTGAGTGTAAGGGTAGTGGAAGAGACTGAGAAAATGAAGGGAGCTTTAAACTACTATTAATGTCTTCCATCCTCTTCTGCTATCTCTTGTTTTTGCCAGAAAAATGGTCCTAAGTTTTAATGTTGCTCAGACAAATGACTTAATTTGCCTGCCTGAAACACTGTTCAGGATGGAGACATTCTCAAACATCTCTTGCTGAAACTAGGTTTGGTCTGACTGTATTAGTCTGGAATTCATTTTGCAAGAGAACAAGGGGAGAGGAAAGAAGTTTCTAATGTAGCCCACTGATTCTTTGGAGCAGAGTTGTTTGGGTTCCTGTAGGCAAGACCTCTTATGTGTAACTTACATGAATCAAATATTTCAAGACATCTGAAACAGAAGGCTGACCGAAGTCCATTGTTAAATTAGTAAGTGATGCAAAACTACATAAGTGGGTTAATAAACATAGATATGTACTTATGTCTTATTTTGACTAGTTGCATGACTTTCTGTAAGCAAACAATATTTTTACACCAAAATAATGATCAGCTAGTCCTAAGTCAACATGTAATTTCACAATCTTTGCATTTCGTCTGGAGACAATGTTAAAAGACAGAGAATAACTTCAAGCTTTACCTGGCCCGTTTTAATCTTAGGGCTGTGAACGTTGTTACTGCCTTATTTTGCTGTTCCACAATGTGGGGTTTTTGTCTTTTCCAGATTGGACTTGCAGATGCTGTGGATCTGTTTAGAACCAGAAGAGTATTTATTAAAGACGGCTTTGCATATGTGCCATTTAAGGAGATTGATGCAATTGTTTTGAATAACTACAGAACAAAATTATCTAAAGCATTGGCGGTAAGTCAGACAAAGTCTGATTTTTACAACTTTTGTTCCATTGTTTAGTGACACTCTTGAAAAGTAGCCTTTTGGATTTTTAAATTTATTTGCTTCTATCTGAAGAATACCAGAAATGCTATCAAATGTACTGGCAGTACTAAGGAAGTTCATTATAAGCTGAGTGTTCATTAATTTTAAATGGAATTTAGCATATGGTGTGCCTTGTAAAGACATTTCTGCTAGAGGATTTTAAAATTGTTTCTCACAGACAGAGTAATATGGCCTTTCATTCAAAATCTTAGCCCTGTGCACACAACTGTTTTTTCTACTCATCTATCTTTTCTTCCACAGCATTTTGCAATAGTTTTTTGTTGGAACAAGTAAAATGAGTTTTTTTATTGTTCTCTTTCTTCTGTCAGTGAGAACTGAAATGTCAAGTCTGAATATGTCAGGCAAAAGTAAAGTCTGTTGTGTGAATATTTGAGGTATCACATCTAGTTAGAACATTGATGGTAAATACTGTATGTGAATGTTCCTCTGTTAGTAATTCAGTGATCAGTTCAGGAATTGCTAGTTTTGCAATATGAGATCTTCACAGGGTTTAAAAGTTGATGACTATGTGTAATGCACATAATTTTAGTCCAAGAAAATGCGGCATTGAATAACATGAAGGCAGTTTAGATTGCTTTTAAAAAATGTTTCCGAATCCTTGTATTGCTATGTCACATTAATATCGAGGTTAACCATGAACGTTTAGTAAACAAGAAGTGTGAAGTTGAAATGCATTCCTTTAACAAATTAGAAAATTTGCATACTGGCATCTTCTTAATTTTGAATATAGCTGGAGTCTGGAATTATGTAATGTGCAGTGCAAATTGTGATACCTCTATGTAAACATTGTCATTAGAAGTCTTTAATACAACTGCAACTGCAGATACCCGTATTTCAGTTGATGCATAAAGTTCTTGCTGAAAGCTGATAACATTTGTGTAGGGTTTAAAAACAATGTTTCTATGGAAATGTGTCTAAGTATGCAGGTTATCTGCATCTATTTTAAATGCTTTTGAAAAGCTTTGTGGACTTCTAGAATTTGCCTGTTGGATAAGTAGCTGAGAAGTCTGAAAAACAGTAGGAACTGTGTTGAGTAGGCTTCCTGATTTTTTTCAGTCTGAGCAGAAATCTGCCACTTCTTTGTATGAACATATGCACCATCTTACATATGAACACACACACACTATCTTACATATTATTAATTTAACCCAGATTGCTTTGTTAAAGCTGTTTTATAGAGAAGTACTTCTTTATGTTATGCTTTGTAGTCATGGCTTAGAAATTTGAACATTGATGAGTGAGGAAAATTATCTTCTACAGAACTGCTTTAAGTTATTGCAGTATTTCAGGTTTGCATTAATTTTTTGTTTTAATACATAAGTTTTGTTTCTTAAAGTTGACTATTTTCTGAGTAAGGAATAAGGAAGAGCATTGTCCTATTCCAAAGCTCCTGATTGAGGTTAGCGGGTTTTAATTCCTGATTTAGTTTGAGAAACTGTGTTTAATAAACTGTTTCAGCTAATTTTAACCAGCACAGTGCACTGCTAAGAGATGCTAGGAATATTATTAATTGGAGTCTTTCGGAAATGAAGGAACTTTTAAAGAAAGAATTGTATATAAGGAATGTTTTTCAAATCTAAATATGGTGATGGTTGCTGTTCCACAACATACAAATTTGCAGGATAATCTTTAATGGTTTTCCTCAGCCACATCTGGACTGAAGAGGCACATTTCAACAGAAGTTACAACACAGTAGCACAATTCCAGTATTGTTTGTGAAAAGGAGTTGTTGAAGTACTATTTGATCTAGGCCTGAGTTCTGCAGTACAGCTGTACTTGGCAGGACACAGATGCTTGTGTGTGTCTGCTGCAAAGGAGGAATCAGTCAAGAGAAATGTGCTTCATTTCAGGCACTCTGGTAGCAAACTTAGTTAAGAATTAATAGAGCCTTAAACATGATAGCTTAGTTTGTTGTTTAATTTCTCTTTTATTGAATGTATCCGATAACATTACCACTTTGATAAGCATTATGTTTTCTTTGGGAGTATGTTTTAGTGGTTTTGCAGCATCTGGCTGTTTACACTGTTTTCAGCACTTTCTAATGGGCAATCCCTATTTTATTAGAATTTGAGAATTAAGCATCTTAATGATGTGATAATCAAAATTAGGTTTGAATGCTGTTTCTAAAGAAGGGGTTTCTATCTTCGCAGCGTCATAAAATGATGTTAAATACTTGTATCTTCTACAGAGTAGTTTGACTTTGGCCAATACATCTGGCTTTGACTGTGTGTTGTAAGCTTTTAAGGGACAAAATACTCTATAGATAACAGAAAGATGGTCTTTCAAACCTGTAGTTTTGAGGAATCATTCTTACAGCTTTCATTAGTGGTTCAGTTCTTCAAGGTTAAAGCAGCATAGTTTTTCTGTATGGGTAGTTTGTGCGAGGTTATTGATTATTAGTACTCAATTTTTTTGATTGCTTTGCCTCTTGAAGCTTGTTTGGTGCTTCTCCAGGCAGTCACATGCATAGGTTTTTAGGAGTTATGCCTACACAGGAGTGATCTTAGGATGAAGGCCTGCCCTGTGTTTTCCTAGGTGTTCTAAAACTACACCTTACAGGACTGTGCTTTTGCTAAAGTTGCTCTTCCTAGGTCGCCAGTGCATTGAATAATTTGGGTGGTTGCCTAGCCCTGTTACGTTGCTCACTACATTGTAGACTCATGTCACCATCCTGCATGTTACAGAGTGATTCTTGTTGGGGTTATAAAAGAGGAATAAAATGAGAGTGAATTGATGTGTTGAGAGAAGAGTAAATAATTCATAGGACCTACCTTTTAAAAAAGTTTTTTGTTGGTACTGGCAGAAATTCTTTTCAGTCAGTTGTGCTTTAATCACTTACTAGTCAAGCCCATGAAGCACTGAGATGTTTTGTTTCATCCTTTAAAAATAAGTTTGACATACTGACTATGGCTATTCCTTGAGGCTCAATAATAGGGGGAGTTAATATTAGGTAAGCCTTCTTGGCAATTGCAAATGCAACTGAGGAAGTTAATGTTATGTGTAAAATCAATACTGCAAGGACCTTTCCGTATTCTCTGACCCATTTGATAGTAAATAATTTCCTTGTGCCATTAATGATGATTAAATGGTAGAAAGCTTAAACATTTTCTGTAACAAAATGTAAGCTGTAATGTTAGCTCTACAATCATTTTATAACTTAGTGCAATTTAAATTCATGAAAGTTTGCTTTATGTTTTATTCATGAGGGTTTCACTGTGTTTATGCTAATATATATAAATATATTGAGATATTGATCTCATATTTGAGGAAAATAGTTTCAGTTTTAGATTTTTTTTTTTGGGGGGGAGGGATGGGTTGGGGGGGTGAATCAGAAGTTTCAGCTTGGTGTCACGGATCAGATCTGCAGACCCCTATCAGAACTAGTTGTATTCATTACTTTACAAAGGAGAGTTGCTCTAGAGAAATCTGAAATGGGACAAAAGGGGAGAGGATGGAAGGAGCTGACAAATCATCATCTGCCACTGGTCTTTATGAATGTTATCCTCAAATAATTGAGAAAATGAGTTAATATTACATTGGCAGTTGTCTGACATGTTTGAACTGGAGTTGCTCTTGGACAGCAGTTTGCCTCCACAGTTCCTTCTCTGTGGATAACCACAAGGGGTAGGGGTGGGCAGAACCTCCCACCTGCCCCAAGTGTTGCAGCATTCGGTGTGACCTTCCCTGTGCTGGCTGATCCCCCGAAATAATGTCACTTCTGAAGATGTCTTTAGGTTTTTTGAACTGCTTTTCTTAATAGTGTCTGATACCAATAATCTTCTTGTGTGATTGATCTGAATATCTTTTATGTAGAGGTTATGAATTTAGGTTGAGCACATAAAATGCTCCTTTTATTATTAAAATAACCCTAGTAGTTTTAAACCTGGGTGCTGGTGGCCCAGCAGCAGGGGCTATATGGGGGCTCTGAGAAGAGGCAGATATTCCAGCTACCTCCAATGCCCCCACCACAGGGCACAGCTGAGCCCACAGCACCTTGGGGACAGTGTGTGTAAGAAAGGGCAAAACACCTGGCAGGGAGAGGAAAAAGAAGCAAGAGGAAGAAGAGTGAGAAACAACAGAGACACTCTCCATGGCACTGGAGAAGGTCTCCTTGGCACCCAGGAGGAACCCACATTGGAGCAGGTAGAGAGTTCCTGAAGGAACTGCAGCCTGTGAGAAACTTGTGCTTAAGCATTTTTGTTTTCCCAAAGGACTGCATCTCATGGGAGAAAGCCCATGCCAGAGCAGGGGAAATATGTGAGCAGGAAGGAGCTGTTCTGGACTGACCACAGCTGCCCCTGCCATCTGCCCTCTGCGCTGCCCTGGTGGGAGGTGTGGATGTCCTGGTTAAAGGAGTACAATTCGGCTTGTGAGACAGGGGAGCAAAGGCATTGTCTTAATGTTTGTGTTTGTTTTAATTGACAGCAAATTACATTCGTTTTCCCCAAGGTGAATCTGTTTTGCTTGCAGTGGTAATTGATAAGCAATCTCCCTGCCTTTATCAGCAGCTGGGTGGGAGTTTGGCCATTAGGTTGTGGTGAGTTAGCTGTGGCTATTCTTTAGTTTTTTTCTCATGAGGCTTGTAGATCTCCTGATGCTGGGAGCTGGAGCAAAGGAAGTTCAACACTGGTTCCAGCTCACGTGTTAGCTTCTGTGCTTCCTGGACTCCTTCTCTGAAACAGCTCTTGGATAAGTTCAATAGGTGGGATCCTAGATACGGAAAAACCCAACACTGGTTGTAATGCCTCCATTAGTGTTTGCATCAACTAGCTTGAATCATTATGTCATTTTACCTTAATGACCTACAGTTCAGGAAGTGTAGTTATTGATGATAGCATAACTGAACTTTCCCTTTATAGTCTAATGGTGGCTTTTCAGTAGATTTATCATACTTGTATTTAAATCCTGCCTCTTTTTTTGCCATCTTGAGCCTAGCAATTGATATAACAATTTGGCTGGTCTTTGAATTATAACTCCCTGCAAAAAAGTTCTTTTGTGGAAACACCATGTCAGAACATCACATAGAATCTAATGATCTGCAAATTAAAACATAAACTGGAAATAACACATACTGGTGCCATAAGAAATTGATTCCAATGTTAATACATACAATCTTGGTGCAACGTGTTTTTTCCTAATTTAATGTCTGCTCTATTTTACTTTGAAGTGTGATCTTGTATAATCTGATTAAATGTCTACAAATCAAATTGTTGGGTTTTGAGGACCTGGTGCAAAAGGAAGACCTTATGGTGTTTTCTAATTTTTTGATTCCTTTCCTGATTTGGCATGTAATCTTTAAATAGTTAGAAATGGGGATCAAGTAAGTTGCTTAACTAATATTTGTAATTATTTGTCTTTTAAATATTAGTCAAATACGCTATTTCAGTTGATTTATGGTGTATGTTCGAAGAACCTGTTAATTTGGGAGAAGTAACTGTATACATAGCACCATCTGTGAAACATTTTCTCCCTAAAACACTTAGGTTTTCAAGCAGTGGAGCAGAAGGCTTTATGTAGTGGCATTAATGTTGAGAAAGTATGATTGATGTTGGTCTTGTCACTTGAAATTCATTTCAGGTGTTGTGTTCCCAGTGTTAACGCAAAGTAATTCACTGTAACATAAATGGATGATTTTTATAATATGCACATACAAGGTTAGTAAGGTAATAACTTTGGCAGTGTAAGGTAAAACGTGATTACAGTGACATTGTCCTCTGAGTCTCTCAGGTGAAAGTTTGCAGTGAAACTTTTGCAGAGAAGCAGCTGGTCTTCATTTCTGAGTTATTATAAGGTCATTGTCTAAGGCACAGACAGTGTCTTTTATTCTACTGAATAAAATGGGGATATTTTGCGTGGGAGAAGTGATATTAAGGGAAATGACTTCAAGTGTGTGTGTGGCAGAGAAAACTGAAGCCTGTATGTGGAATTGTTACCTGCAAGCCTCAGGAACTCACTGGACTTTTCTTTGTGGGCTTTTTTTTGTTTGTTTGTTTTGCTATGGCCCCTTAATTGTCCCATTGCTGGCTGTTCTCTGAAATACATCACTCAGTGTTTATCTCCTCTTCTAATTGAAGTACATGTGTTCCTTCTAGAGGATTGCTAACATAAAGTGATTATAAATAATTAGAAGGCTAAATGAAAGTTGACTGTATTCAGTATTTTGTCCTTCTATATCTTCTCCTGGCTTCTTGCATGTACTACAGAGTATAAGATTTTATTAAGTACTGAATTTGCAGCATAAAAAATTGCAGTGTTTTCTGCATGCTTCTGTTTGGTTTCATTTGTGTGGGAATGCTTTGATCTTCAAATCCATGTAGGTATTTCATGATAGTCAAGCTAACGAAGGAAGATTTGCAGTATTTGGAGCATGTGAAGGGCTTGTTAAACTGTTAAGATATTCCTCAAATTTGAGAAAAACTACTAGAATAGAATATATAGGTTGCAAGTACAGTTTGATTTCTATGCTGTGTGAGAGATGTGATAACCTGGAAACTAGTCTCAGTTAATTTGATATCTGTTTAATGTCATTTATTAATATGCTGGTAACAGTAATTGGAGAATGGAGCACTATAGTTAGTGACAAAGAACTGTAATGGCATATGTGGTTTGTAAGTAAACAAAAGTCTGTATCTCAGGATGACACTGTGTTAGAAATTTGCATTTTCTTGTGGTTATTTTCTTAGGGGCTTTTGTGTCCCACAGCCAGTTGCTACTTGATAGCTGTAGCAGTATCTGTCTGGAGTTAATTTCATCACCTGTGTTCTGGCTTAGAAAGTTCATGGAGCAGGCAAAAAGAAATGGGTTGAATCGGTAAAAATTGTAATGACTAGCTTTTCAATTACATGATTGTTTTCTCATATGTTTTTCAATGAAATATGGAGAGTGGTTGTTTTCCTGAGTAAAGTTTTACAATATCCTAAGCCGGGGAATGCATTTTGCATATGTGACGTTAACATGGTTTTGCCATTCTTGTTAATGATGAAGATTGGCCAACCTTTGGAAAGGGACTAAAGCTTAAATTCGTTTTTCAATCAGAAGGAAAAATGGGCAATGACTGTCAGTAGCTCAAAGTCAGACATGAAATAAATTGAATACCTTGTATCAGGTGACACTTGGTTAATCAATATATAGTATCTTTTTAGAGGTTGGAGCACTTCTTTAAGCAACAAGTGTAAGAGTAAAATAGGCACAAGTTTCATCTCAGTAATGCCTTTGCCAAGATGTGTTTAAAAGAAATTCTACTGTAAGACTAATTAAAAAAAACCCCACTAATTCTACTGATTACACAACTCAAGTGTTTTGAACTCTTTTCAGAAAAAACGTAGCAATATACTTTTTGATCTCACTGAATATTTATTTTCAAATACATATATTTTTAAATACAGATGACATGAGTACTTTTAGAAATGCTTGTCACTGTGGCTGCTGATGATTTCTGAGTGGTCTCATTGTATGACTTTCTCTTTTACTTCAGTTTCCCAAAGAAAATTTCATCTCTTAATGTAATTCTGCAATTAATTGCTAATTTGCATATTTATGTAGGAGAGGAAGTGCACTTTTTTTAGTTCTTGTGATTGAAGATTATTTATCAGAGTATTTTTTTCTGGAAATAATAAAGCAGGGTATGTTTCAGAGGCAACTATAGCTGAGCAGAAGTTTTAGAATAAAATCAAACCCTGATGTCTTCTGGGCAGTCTGTGCAGGCTGTCACTGAAATCTCTTGAGTCTGTCTTCCTAAAATATTAGAAACATGACTTAATTAGGCTGCAAATATGAGCTGGAATAGTTAAACTTGACACTAGTAGTATTAGGCCTGTTGGCGTACCCTGCCTGGCCTGCTCCCTTTCCAGCTATGACTTCATTTTGCATCTCTGGCTTGTGAAGAAGCAGATCTTTATTTGGACAATGGCTTGTCTTCAGGAAAACATCAGGTTCCTCTGCATTGCCTGTACTCTGCTGCCAGGCTCCTGTTGCATTATCACTTTACTCCTAGTGTCCAGCAACTTCCCTGCCTCAGGAGGGTACTACTTGGATCCCTGAATATCTTGACTGCAGGGATATATTTTAAAGTGGGGTAATCAATATCTTATGCTCAGCTGATTCTGGTTGGTCAGTTGATTTGGGGTTTCTTTTGATTGCATTTCCTGCTGAATTATCTCAGGTTATTTTATAGTTCATTCCTGATTTTTCTTTTTTTCCCTGAATTCCTGAATTTGTGATCGCAGGACCATACTTGATGCAAAATACTTTTCACTAGGGAACATACTTTCTAGTTAATTTCCCATTCCTTTTTTGAGGAGCATAGCCTTGTATTTCCATGAGAGGTGTATTGTATTGTATCTGCATATCCAGTTATCTCAGGTGATCTGTTCAGCCTGAAGAAAGGTACAAGTTGAAAGCTGGGTGTTCAAACATTTCCGAGTTACCCTTCCTTAAGAGAGGGATCGGTGTTCCACCTTTACAGGTCTACCTTAATCTCTCAGCCTTTCAAGCCTGTCTGGACTTACAAGCACTGGAGTCCTGAAAGATGACAGTAGCTTCATGTGAAGCACTTTGACATTGGTGGAAAGTGAAATTACTTTGTTTGAGGTGGTGTTCTTTTCTCTTGAGGTATGTAAGAAGGAGGTGGTCTAATAGCAATAAACTCTCTCTAAGATTAGGCATGTCTATATGGCCTTACCTGGGCTGCTTTTTGTTATTGCTTGGATATTCTGTTAGTGTGAAATAGAGAACCAGGAGTGGATTTCTCTAGATTCTATGTGGGTTATGTCTGTTTGGTAGTGTGTCAAGTGTAAGGGTTTATAAATGATTTGTGTTATCTGTCTCATGATGCCTCATGTGTTTGAGGGAGGAGGCGCAAAAGTGCTGTAGTTTTACTAAAAGATATCTATTTTTGTAGTAAAAATGGATTTTGTAAGGTGATGTATTTATTCAACATCCCTGGAGCACGGGGAAGCCTCCAGCTGTAAGTGAAACTTTGTAAAATCTTGCATGTGCTCTGCAAATTTTTGAAAGGACACTGAATTAGCTGTTCAGTGTCTGAGTTGTAGAAAGGCAGAAAATAAGATGAAGTACCAGGGAAAGACAGACCAATGAAGATACTCAGTTTTAATTTGCATGTAGCTTGTGAAAGATCTTTTTAGCTATAAATTTTTTGTGTACTTATGTAAACAAATTCCTTTTCATGTAAATACTAGTATTTTTTCTGTTTGTAAGGATTGTTGTTTAATTCAAATAATCTGTAGTCTTGAACAAATATCAAAAAGCAAAGGTCTTTTTATTACCATCTGTCACAAGTTAAGCAAAATGACATGGTTTATTAATGGCCACAGCCTTTGTTTATATATGTACATATGAAAGAAATGGATTAAATTTGGATGTAGTGCTTAGAGCTTCGTAAGTAATAGAAAAACCCATGAATTTTCCCTGTTATTTTCCTAGTTATGCTGCCAAAGTGAGGTGAAGGTTGTTCTGTTACCTGATTTCTTGATCCCAAACCTTATTTGTGTTTCTTTTTACTCCATCGTTTTGATTTATAGACAATAAAAATAATAATACTAAAAATAGAAATCCCAACACATCACCCTTTGCCCCCTCTCTTTAAAACAAGTGTGAATCAGGAGAATCCTCCTTGGGGACCATGAAAATGTTGAATTACTTTTTCTGAAAGCGGGTAGAATACCACCACTTGTCAAAGTGAATGAGTAAAACTATTAATCACTTCTTACTCCAGATGACAGGCTTTTAAAGTAATTTTTGGAAGAGTTTAGTCTCCCAGGCGCTATTGCGGAATGGTAGGCTGTAACACCTCTTGGTGAAAGAAAGCAAATAACTGTTTCTTAGTAGAAGTTGATCATATTGCATGAACAAGTAAGTAAAACAAATAAGTAACAGGAGGATATAGGCTAAAAAATAAGAGCTTTAGTAAGTAAAAGAAGTAAGTAACAGGAGGATATAGGCTACAAAATAAGAGCTATGAGTTAATTAAGGATATATTTAAATTTAAAATCAGTCTCTTATCTGTCACACACAATAACATTTTGCCTTCACAGATGTTTTAATAAGTGGGATTTCAAAAGCAGATTACAACATGCTTCTAAGATTTACTGAAATTCTTTCTTTAGATTGTTTCTAATGAACAAATAAAAATCTTGGGGTTAATCTGCTTTTAAATTTGCTGTGTTCTCTGATGTTCCTGTATAAGAAACAAAGGTCAGAGAGGAGACATCTTGACACTTGTAGTTACTTTCTCAGTCCTCCTGTCAGTACTTTTATCACTGGTAGTACAACTAGCCAATTTTAGAGTAACCAGTTTTAAATACTAAGTCCAGTTGGACTTCTGATCTGAAGCTGTTTCAGGAGGAATAAAGGGAAGAATGTTGTGGATCATCTGATGATGTGCATTTGCCTAAATGTAGTCTGAGGAATAACCCATGATTTTCATTATTAGCACTTCCCACTTTCTAGTGGAAAACTCGTAGGCACTTCAGTTCATCTATATATTTTTCTTATGTTGTAGGATAATGCTGTTAGAGCCTGCAGATGATGGAATTAATAGTTAGAGAGGCAGTAATAAAAAATTCTTCTAAGCTGCACGCTTTTGAAACCAGCTCTGTGTTTATATCTGTTACTTTGGGAATGTAGAATGGTTCCAAGACTATGGGTAATTCATGTGAAATGAAGTCCACAGCCTAGTACCTGACTCTTTAAAGAGTTGGATTTTTTTCATGAGTGGATGTGGGATACTTGAATTCAGTTGTTGCAAGGAGGAGTACATCAGACAGAGCATGAGCACAGACTTGTGCTCTGCTGCTGAGGGGTTAAGAATTAGCTGTGGAGTAGTGGAGACTGAAATCTCCTGGCGTGCCCTGCACAATGTGCTCTGCCAGCATTGCTGACAAATCTGTGCAGAAGCTGTATGGGGGTCATTGTAAAGGTGGAAGCCTTTTCTCTTCCCCAGGCATGAATGCTGTTATGAACAAGAGAAAAAGAAATCAATTTTCTTCTCTTTCTCATAACCTCCTTTGCCTGTGTCACAGTGTCTGGAATCCAAAGCGAACCTCTAGGGAAAAGAAAAGAAGAAGCATTTGTTTATATGTGTGTGTTGCTGTTTTTTTATTTTTAATTTCATTTTTATTTTAAAGCCATGGTTCACCATAGAAATTTACTACTCTGTGTAGCAGATGGTAATGTATTCTCATCTGACAAGTGATTCTCTGAGCTCAGGATTAGTTCTTCAGCTTTTTTCCTTACATTTTTTTTCTGAATGTTAGATCTCACTATTGAAATCTAAGTCACAATCACAAAGAATTTCCTTGGCCACAAGTGCATGTTCCTTCAACTGCTTAAATGGCATAGTAAGTGGAACCACAACAGGATTGGGTATCTCAGTTTAATGTTTACTTATATTTATGTGATGCTGTTGCTTAAACTTTTAGTATAAGCATTACAGTCTGGATTTAGTGTAGTTCACATCTAAGCAAACAGTAAGCTCAGTGTGCCTCAAAGTGCCCTGGCAGCATCTTGGACTGTATCAACAGAAGTATGATAGAGGTAGGTAGACAGAAGTGAGGAATTCCCCCTTTACTTGACTTGTGTTATTAGACCACATCTAGAATACTCTCTCTAGCTTGGGGGCTCCCAGTGCAAGAAAGATGCTAATAAACTAGGACAAGTTCAGTAGAATTCTACCCTCTACATTTTCTTCCTGTCTTTACTGCCAAAATTGAACCTACAGTTTACCAGATTGTCAGATCTTTTCCAGAAGATCTGCTCTCTGGTGAGCTGATCAACATCCTATACCAATGCAGGACTTTTCAGCTGTGCTTGGTGAGTTTCATGGGGTTGTTAGCTCAATCCTCCACCCTGTTTACATCCCCTGATTAGCAGCACGGCTCTTCAGCATGAACTGCTTTCCCCAAACTGATGTTTTCGAACCTAATGAAGACTTACTGTGTCTCCTTGGGGTAATTGGTAAAGATCTTAAAGAGCATAGCTCTCAGGGTAGGCACTTGGGGAACTTGTAATTATCCTCCAGCGGTGTACAAAATATTAGCCGCTATATTAACCCTTTGAGCCTTCTGACTGTTTTTCATCAGGAGCTGTTAATTTTGATCTCAGTAAGAGAGCCAGTCAGACTCAGTAACCTGTTGCTTAAAATGCCATATGGTAAAGGGAGGCTGGTCCTGATGATTCCCTTTGGGTTCTGGGAACTCAAAAGAGCCACCAGCCATGGCACATCTCACTGTGCAGGTCATGTATGTGAAAAGTCATCCCATTCTGGTATTTTGAGCTCTTACAGAATTTTCTGTTTGTTTCTACATGTTCACATGAGAATTTGTTCCACACTTTTGAATAAAGACAAGGATATTCAGGTGGTGCTGTTGGAGGTGGGAGTTACCCACAGACTGCTTCATTACCATTAGCCACAAAAATTTTTCCTGCAGCCAGAGTGATATTGGTGAAACAACACAGGCTGGAAGGCGAGGTTACACATGCAATGTAGCAGAGCCCAGGCCTGAGCCTACTCAAGTTTACAGTTACTGGAATCCCTGTCTTCTTTCTGTACAATGATCTTCTGGTTAGGGTCACTGCAGTGTTCTAACTGCTTTCCACCCATCTAGTAGGCAACTTAACCTGGATTATAAAGCTGCAGATTGGATATAGGGATCCTATATCTAAAGTCTTGTTAGAGCTAAGGCAGGTAACATCTCCTGTTCTTTAGTAACATATCTATGTGTTTTTTTCTCAGAAGGCAACCAGATTGGTTAAAAATAAATAAGTTATAAGTGCATTCCAAGAATACTTGCTCTGTGACTTTCCAAGAGCCTGAAGTGAGACTATTGGGCCTGTTCTTCCCCACTGATCCACATTGCTCTATTAGAAGATGGATGCAAGACTTGCCTTCAAGTCATCACGAGCCACTCCTAATTGCAGTGGCCTTTCAGCAGCAATGGAGAGCAGGTTTATAACTTCAGCTCTTTCAGCACCCCCAGGTACCTCCCGTCAAATTCCACAGACTTGCAGGAGAGATTTCTTAGTAGATCCCTTATTCAATCCTTTTGACTACTTAGTGGTTCTTTGCTTCCTTGGATGATCCTTTTAAGGCATAAATGTCTGGAAATTTGTTGGTAAAGATGAGCAGAAAATGTAGAGGTTAGAATCACTCTCAAACTTGCATTTGTCTCTAATTTTTAGCAGTACTCTTAGAAGCTACAATACTTAAGATCTAATTTATTTCTATTTACTTTCTGAAATTTGAAAAGTCAATATGTATTATTTCTTTTTTATTGTTGTTTACTGTGTCCTATCACTTGGCAAATGTAATTAACTGCACTTTTAGTATTACTTGGAAATGGTACAGTAATTATACTTCATCAACTGAGTAATTGGACTCAAACAAAAGTTTTCTATATTTGCAGGATTAAAAAGATGAAGTGTGGAAACTTCAAGATACTTTTGGGTAATTCTGTTGATTTTCAAGTTAGATTTTATTTTTTTCCCCCCCAAAGTCTTTATTCAGTTCTTTAAAATGAGCTCTGTGAAAGCATTGTTTTCTGTGTTGGGCTTGAATTCCAGTCAACTTTCACCTTCAGAAAAGCAAATTCAGCCAAAACCCCAAAAATCAAATGCTGTGTATGAGCTTTCACTCCAGGTCGCAGCAGTACCACATCTTATGCCATGCAATCCAATTGGACATTTTGCCTTCTGAGAGCTTTGGAGCAGATTTATCTGTTTCATGCTCTGTAAGCTGAATCTCTTTGTGAGCTACGGTGGCACTTTGAGTTCTGGTCAGCACGCAGGTGATGCGGTGAGGTTTGGGAGAAAATTCTGGCTTGCCATTGCGTCTGCTCTGGCTTCTGCTGAAGCTGCCAGCGCCTTTCCCTGGCTGCTGGAGGTGTCCTGGTGCCACATTCCTGGGCTGCATTATCGCGTGGGAGCACCACGTGCAGGAGCGCAGGGATGGTGTGTTCCCAAGGGACAGCCCGGTGCTGGGCATAGCCAGGGATGGGTGGCTCCGGGAGGAGATAGGTGGGACATGTCACTGGGCTGTTGGGTCTGAACAAACATGTTCAGTGATTGGACTAATGCAGGATGTGTGTAAATGAGGTTGATTTTATTCCCTTCGTGTGCACCAAATGCGAATAAGAGTTTCACTAAATGCCATTAATTTTTACTTCTGTAATTTCCATGTATCTGTCTGTCAGTAAGAATTTGTGGAAGACTTCCGGGGTGGAAGGCAGCTTTGGCCTTGAAAGGTTGCAGCTGGGAGCATGGGAAAGCAGAGAAGATACCTATGGCCTTGTTCCAGGCATGGGAAAGTAAAAGAAAGGAGAAAAACAAGTGTGAATAACAAGATGTGTTTTGAGATTTACCAGCATGAGGAGATAATGTGAACTACCTATCAGAAGATGGTCTAAGGCTCATGGACAGAAGTGCTTGGCTAATAGAGTGTGACGTGTATGCGTAGACAGATAAGAAAAAGGATAAGAGAAGCCTTATAATAATGAAGGGCTGCTAGTTGTTAACCTTTTCTTGCTCTAAAGCCTCTGTGTGTGTGTTTTTTGTCTGTCACATGAACTAATAGGCAAAAGTTAAGAAATGATCAACATTTAAAAAATTTGATGATTTTAAGGCAACCTTCTGCTCATGAATCTGCTTGCATATCATTCAGAGTTATTAGGCTTCTGTGTAGTTGTGATGTGTAGCCCGTTCTTATGCTTATTCTTATTTTCATCTGGTACATTCAAAGTTTTCAGTGTTTGAGGTAATACTATGTTTTGTCCATAATGTTATGACTTTATAGGTTAATCTTTCAGTCATTAAACTTCATGCCATAAGGTTTAGCATCAACTAAATCACGTCTCTGATCATAAATGAGCAATTGTGTTTTTCTCATTAATTATCATTGATTTATATGGTCAATTCCTCTTCTTATTTTCTCTCCTTAGTGTCTTAGTTAATTTTATTCCTGATGTCATTCTGTTCTTATTAAATGGACACTTATTTCTTTTTTTAATAATATATATTTGTATCATCTTTAGAAGATGAGTGATTCTTATCTCAGAATTTTTTTTACTAACTACTGCTGATTCTAGAAGATAATGTTATTTGGACTTATCCATAAACAAGAAAACTGCTCCTAATTAACTGACTACTCATTTGTTTTGAAAACTGCTGCTGTTTTCATGTCCTTTCAACTTTCTGAGGTTATTACTTGGACATTTTCCTTCAACATCCTTTCAGTTTCCGTCAGGTCTTCTATAGAATGAAATATTGCACATGTACCATCATCAGTGAATAGCTGGCTGTAAGTCATCCTGTGTTTAGAGCTTTGTTCTTAGCCATGATGTGGTTATATTCATCACACCTAACCTTAACTACCTGAGTAGTATTCTAGTTTATGATCTCTCTGTGTGTTTGATTTTTCCCTGCAAATGTTGCAGATCCAATGATATTGGATCTCTGTAGATATCAGTTAGATATTTAGAGCAATTTCATGCATTTGATATTGTATGAAGAGCACAGCCTATTCTGATGCTCTGGAACTGCAGTGGTCCTGTTTCCGGTCCCAGATTTTTATTTTTATCAGCACTGCTATGAAATTGCATGTCAGGTTCCTTGTAGGAAACACATATTTCAAGTTTTAGCTAATATCACATGGATACATATAAAACTTTTCAAGGAGAGGATGTAACATCTTATAATCTTACTTCCCCCAGACTTATGCTCTTTTTGAATTCTGTTCACTGTCAGATCTGTCTTATACTGAGTTGTCTGTTCCCTGCCTGACAACAAATCTAATTCTGCAGCAAGCTTAAAAAAACCCCTAACACAACTCTATTACAGTCTACAATAAAAGTAAATAAATAAATGAACCATGCTGCTTACTCTTGCAGACCCACAGCCTTAGAAAGAAGTTATGCTTAGGTGGTAACTGCGCAGCTCATTGCAGAGATAACAGAATTAGTGATGCATGGCTCTGTTAACCTTCAGCTCCATGTCTGTATTATGCCATGCTATGACTGATAACTCTGAGAAGTAGATGAAAGTAGTAACAAAAGCAGTTCCATGCTAGTACGGTGATTTTACCCTTAGGATTTGTGGTGGTATCTCCAGTGAAGGTGGTACATGTTTAGTGTGCACGGACACAAGTACATTCTGAACATGATTCTACATATTGTGACTTTTCTGCATGTGAATTCGAATTTATTGCAAGCATAGTTCAGATTCACTTCTACTTCAGCTCAAGTCTACCTTATTTAAATGGCAATATGAATTCAGGTTGTCTCACACATCAGGAACAGACTGAAAACCTGTTACTGCCAATGTTCTAGCTGGTAAACCAATGAAGTAGAGGCTTGAGTAACAAGATACATCAGTTTGGAATGTATTTATCTGCTTCTACAGTTGTCTGTTCTTGTGGCAAGAGAAAAGCAATAAAATAGCCTTGAAAAATATTTGACATGTTTTGACATAATTTGTCTGTAAGCAGTGCCGGCTGTATAGCTCAGTTTTGCTGTTTTCCTCCTGTAACAAAGTTTCCTCCTGCAGTTTGCAACAGTCTTTCTCAAAGTAATAAAAGTAATGAGCTGTGGTGCTTCCTCAGTTGTGCAGACTTTATAAATCCTAACCATGTTAAGTGATACCCTTGTGATAAAAGTTCTGTCATGTCTTTTCCAGTAAGCTACTTGCATTTATAAGCCGTGTTTGTGCAGTTGCAGTCAGAATAGCAGTGTGCTGCTTACACTTGTGTACTGCATTGAATTGAAAATATAGTTTAATCAAATCTCTTATGCTCCACTTATGCAGCATTAGACCAGAAGGCCCCACAGGTGACATCTCCTTAGAAACAGGCACCTGTTCCGAAAAAATCCAAAGATATCTGAAGGTACTTTGAGCACTTGAAAAGATTTTTTCATGCCCCTTGCTGACAACATACCCATGAAACTTCATCTTTACTGAAGGATAGTGTCAGGATAGTGTATGCTTACTTTGTTATTAGAAAGTTAAATTTTATTTATCTGCAAGATGAAGTGAAAGGTCTGTGGTATACAAAATGATTCTAAACCAACCCTAGAACTGCACTGTATGAGTTAAAACAAAGGTATTCTAAGTTTTGCATACTAGACCTAATAAATTACTCTTTTTCTTACAAAAAAGTTAATCGCTATTTGCTGATTACCAGTGCATTTAAATGCTTATAATCACTTACTGAAAGTTATATATAACTCTTTAAAATTTAAAATATATGTATTTTTAATGAGTTATGCATATTTTTAAGTGTTATCTCAAACTTGAATCAAAAGAATATGTAAATTGAGGGAAAGGAAACAGACCTGTCAGTATAGTCATTGAGTTTACCATACTGTTAATTAAGTTGAGGATATGTATCACTGCTCTGATCAGATAGTCATTGTGGAGGAGGCATATTCATTAGTGTTTGAATAGTGAAGTTCTGAATGTGTCATTCCTAAAAAAAATTTGCCTCAGTAATGAACAAGGTGAATGGTGAGACTGGTTTACATTTCTCTTGCTTGTTGTATCTTTTCAAGTTACCTGTCAATCCTGAGTATTTTTCTCAAAAAGGTGAGGATTTGCCCAGTCTTCATTAGGTCAACTAATTAAAAATTCTCAGGAACACATAAAGAAGATGAAAGCCAAACAATATTTGAAACAATTTAAATTTTATGGGATTTTGATAGAGATTCCTGTTGGTTTGTTGGTGCCCAGTAGTCTGTGATGTAAAGCACTGCTTTTTGGTTTGAGTGGAGGTTTTTTTGTTTGCTTGTTTGTTTTTGGTGGATGTGTTTCCTAAGTTGGCTAACAATTAGGACTTTGTAAAAGATAATTGCATTTATATTGAAAACAGGTGTGGCAATTGGCAGATTCTTGCTTTGAGTATTTGGTGATATATGAAACCATGCTATTTTAAACATTTTTGCTTTATTAAAAAATACCCTGAGATATTTTACCTGATTGCTTAGTAGGTTTTAAAATATGATATTTGAGTTAAGCAATTATGTTTTATGAAGAATATTTTTGTTTGGATTTTAAATTTTATTGTCTCTAGACTTGACTGATTAGCTTGTAATACTTCTATCACCTGTGTGTTTCTACCCAGAACCTCTGATGGAATTCTATGACTTTCCTTGCATGTTGCTTTTGACCTCTCTGACATCTTTGACCCTTGTTTGATGCACAGTTGGCGTGTCTTGCTATCCATTTGTTTTACCATAGTAGCATTATTCTTGAAAAGTCTTGATCTGTCAGGTGGTTAGTTCACTTTGTTGAAAAGTGCTTTATAAATTGCCAGCTCAAGGGTGAGACAAATACTGCTACATCATTTTGTGCTATAAATAAAGGAGGGCTGGTTTGATGAAAATTGTTGTCCTTGTCTTTATCCAAGTTTCAAACAGTCTCAGACAAACTAAGTGACTAGTAGCCTGTGTTCATTCAGGTATACAGTCCACGTACACATGGCTTTCTTCATCTGGAGTACTTTACAGATGCGACACTCAGTGAAGAAAAACTTAAGTGGCAGTGGATGTCAGAGGCAGCTGAAGTGCCTCTTTGTGAAAATGAAAGGTATTGGGCCTTACATGACAGCAAACTACTTCTTACTATATGGTACAGGAGAGCTGTCCGTCTTTAATACTACTTCACTGGTAGTAAGGTTTTTGTATGTTGTGTTTATGTATAGATTATTTCATGGAAGAATATAGTAAAAGATAAATTAATTGGTAAAATAATAAAAAAAGTACAATTGTGAAAACTGCATGACAGATTGCCATTAGCATGTCTTTTTGAGCACATAGTTGAAAGCATTGAAGTCTCTAAAATGCTGCACACTGGGTTTGATTTACGTTCTTCATTGTCCACCCAGCCTGCACCACATAGTAGGGCTGGGTAAAGAAATTGGGAATATGGGAGTGAAGTTGAACTTGGGAAGAAGAGGAGGGTCATGGCACAGTGGCACTTTGATTTTTGTCTGTTTCTCACCATCCAGATCTATTTTAGTTGTCAGTGTATTACCTTACTTCCCCAAGTTGAGTCTCTTGCCCAATCAATTGATAAGTGACTCGTGAGCTTTTCGATACATTTGCTCAAGGGTTCAGGGCTTGGCTGGTGGCACAGCTTCCATGCATAGTGATTCCCTCTTGGGCTCAGCCTTTTGCACTGCTGAATGTCCATGCATGTGTCACCTCCTTGTCTTCAGGGCTATTATCTTTGACTTATTTATTGCTTTCTAATTTAGACATGTCATGGTTTAACCCCAGGCAGCAACCAAGCACCACACAGCTGCTCACTTACTCCACCAGTGGGACTGGGAAGAGAATCGAAACGGTAAAAGATAACTCATGGGTTGAGATAAAGACAGTTTAATACCCAAAGCAAAAGCCATACACACAAGCAAAGCAAAACAAGGAATTAATTTGCTGCTTCTCACAGGCAGTCAGGTGTTCAACCATCTCCAGGAGAGCAAGGCCCCCATCATAAGTAATGGTTACTTGGGGAGACAAACACGGCCTTTCCAAGCATCCTCCCTTTCCTCCTTCTTTCCCCCACTTATATACAGAGCATAATGTCATATAATGTATCCCTTTGCTCAGTTTGGGTCACCTTGCACCCACATGTTCCTCACCAGCATGGCAGTATTAAAAGTAGAAGAGGCCTTGGCTCTGTGTAANCCAAAGCAAAAGCCATACACACAAGCAAAGCAAAACAAGGAATTAATTTGCTGCTTCTCACAGGCAGTCAGGTGTTCAACCATCTCCAGGAGAGCAAGGCCCCCATCATAAGTAATGGTTACTTGGGGAGACAAACACGGCCTTTCCAAGCATCCTCCCTTTCCTCCTTCTTTCCCCCACTTATATACAGAGCATAATGTCATATAATGTATCCCTTTGCTCAGTTTGGGTCACCTTGCACCCACATGTTCCTCACCAGCATGGCAGTATTAAAAGTAGAAGAGGCCTTGGCTCTGTGTAAGCCCTGCTCAGCAGTAACAAAAACATCTCTAGATTATCAACCAACCTTCTGTTCATCAGAAATGTAAAACATAGCCCAAAAGCTGGCCACTGTGAAGATTAACAGCCAAAACCAACATGCACTTGGTATAAGCCTTTTTGGTGATTTGACCTTCTCCATCTCTTTGATCTTTTCTGTATCTAAAGCCCAGCTTGCTGTTGGTACCTGAAATGCCATCATTGGCTTTCTGGCCAAATGTATTGTAAAGCTGTTATGGGTTCATCCATGCTTCTTGGTTTTGTCCTCTGTGTGCCTGAACCATTAGAGCAAGGCAGATATGGTCTTTTGGGCAAGCTTAGCTCTATAATAATTATCTGTGCTTTCCTCATTTTACCAGTGTATACTGGAATCATCTTAAGAGTTAGAGCTGGACAAATGGGACTTATTTTCTGAGTGCTACTTCCAAGCAGGATTGGACAATATACAGTTGTTTCTGTCATTTATTAAGGGCATTAGGAACAGCAAGTTTGAAATAAAGAAAAATAAAGATGCTTTATTGCATGTGTTCTTCTATTTTGACTTAGTGAGTTGACCTTAAAAAGAAAAGATATTTTAGACAAATAATTTCTCATTTAACTTTGCTTTCTAAAACAATGTTGTAGAGGGCTGCAGGGTGACTGTGATTGCTCTGGCATTTTGTGAGAGCTGTTTTCTCCTAATTTCTTCTGTTATCTCTTTTTTATTTTCCCAACCTCAGTAACCTTATTGTTCTTGTCCCACATAATTTTTCTTCTGGTTGAGTATTCTGTACAGGCTTAGTCTCGGTGAGGTCACAAGTTAGTATGGAAAGAAACTAACTTTCCTATGCAAAATGCATAGTGGTATTCCACATGATTTTCAGTGACCATTAGAGAAAATGTATAAAGCGAAATTAAATAACCATCTTTTTATGGTCATAAGGATGATGGGATATGTTGAGTGCTGTAGGAGGTGTCCTTAGTAGGACTTGTCAACACTGTTTCAGGAAATAAAAAAGCATTTAATGGATATATGTGTATTTGTAAAAAATATGCCACTCAATTCATCTGGTCACAGTTTAGTGAGGTAACTGGAACCATTTTGGTGTCCAAAAAAAGAAGTTCTGTCAAACCAGTCTGTAAATGAATTAGAAAGTTGACTCTCATTGACATGTGATTTTTTTAGTATTATTTGCTGTTGCTGTGTTGAGAAACAACCCAGAAGAAGTAGTGACACATATTTGGATTTAGTAATTTCTAACTTTCAATTCTATATAGACCTTATTTTTTATACTATATTTAATAATGACTCTACTGAACTATGTAGAACGTAGCTTTCTTATGTACTTTATGTATTCTTCTACACAGATTATTTTCTGCTATGACAGCATGCTGCAAGTAGTTGTGAGCAACTTAGATCCTTTAGGGCTTTATAATTACTCAGCAGCCGTGGTGAAACAGATTTGATGCTAGCAGCAAGAGTTCCTTGGCTAATACAAATACTTGAACTAGTGATTACAGCCTCTGATCCTCTGCCAGTAGTAATTACATCCTCTATTCCTCTGCCCTCAGGGTGGTGAACTGCTGTAACTCAGGAGGAACCAAACTTCTGCTGTCTGTTGCTGTCAGACACTTGGCCAATACCATTGTACACTCTCATGGCTCCCAAAGGATCATAAACTGTGGTTTGAAGATTGTTAGAAAAATAAAATAATGCAAAGGATATTTACTCACAGATTTAGCCTAACAATATGTTGGTCTTACTTTAGAAAGCAGATACCAAATCTGTTCAGAGGCTAATGCTTGTAGAGTATTCTTCATAAAAACTCTTTGAGTGCCTCCTATATTTGAGGACATTTCAGAAGATGAGCTACTTTACAGTAATGCAGTGGTAATACCTGATTTAGCATTTATTTGGGTTGTTTATTCTTTTGCATGTTCACCTGGCTTCAAAAAAGTTACATCTTTTAAACCCGTACACCTTTGTGTACTGGACTCTGTAGTCTTTTTCAACCCTTGTGATGCAGTCACGTGCATTTATTTGTTCAGGGTCTAATTATTTCATTGATCGTCTCACAGTAAGTCAGATGTGTTACTTAATAGGAGCAGGTTTTAGACTTTCTTCCAGATGACCAATAGTTGGAAAAAAATACAGGCTTATAAGAGACATGGTTCTAATACTGCTCTCTGATACTCTTATAGTGTCTGGTTCTTGCAATCTGTCCTTCAAAAGTAGTAGATGCACCTCAGTTACTAGTTAATTGTCCTCTGTTTTTCTGCTAATCTTTTCAGTTACATTGTTAGCTGAGCAGGGCGCTGGTTTCCTGTGATTATGTTGGTGTTTGGATACTTGAGAATTTAACAAATTGAAACTGAAATTTCTCTTGTGATTGAGAGATACGGCATTTTTCTTGTAGAGTCTCTGCTGTTCTATTCAATTTATGTTTTCTCTTTGTAATGTTTTGTTTTCTGAGAGATAATAGTGTCTCTCACCTAATATTTCCTGTGAAACTTCTTAGTATTTAGTGTCTTGCAGATTCTCTATCAAATGTGGTGAGGTTGCCTAAGATGGGCAAAAGTTATTAATTCTAATGCTTCAAGATGAGTGTAGGTAGCAGGATCAGTCTAGCCTTAGACTATTGGTAGATGGGCCATTGAGGGAACAGCTCAAAGCCTTGAGGGAAACAAGATGATCTTGTGTCATGGGAAAGAGCAGACTTATTATGGGATATATGAGGGTACTTGTGGTACTGTGTATAAGTGGCAGAAGAGCCAAACAGGAAAAGGGAAAGAAAGAAATCTACTGATAATTAGGTTTGTGTCCAGTGCCTTATCACTGCAATAATAGCTTAATGAGAAAATCTGTCTTATTAAATGCTATTCCTAGTAATTTTCCTGGTTTGAGACATCTTTTCCTGTTCTCTGTGTGGGTAGTGCTAGTGAACTTCAATCCAGAGTAACTGGTGGGTAGTTTCAGAAGTCTGAGAGCCAGAGCCTGTAACTCTGGGGGCAAGATACTAAACAGAACAGAAGGTTTGGGAGAAGGTGGCTGGAGGGGCTGACATCCAAGGTGGTTTCCAGAGGGAGAGTCAGGGTTTTGAGAGGCAGCCTCTGAGGAGACCACAGTTTGTGGCCAGCTACGAGACACTTAGGGGAGTGAGATCAGCCAACACCTGTGACCAGGGCAGACCATCTCTATAGTTTGTGTGCACATGCTGTTTGTGTGTGTGTGTGTTTCCTCTTTTTGTATTTGTGGAGTTCCTGAGGTGGCCAGCAGTGTCTGCAGTGTGTGTGATGAGGGGCTGATGGCCAGCCTTGGTGTTGGTGGGGCTGGGATCAGGAGTGGCAGCAGCCTGGCTGTGATGGGCTGGGAAGGAGAACATCCCTGTGCCTTGAACCACCAGCTTTGGCTTCACTTCAGCAGCTTGCTGTGTGCACTTCTGCTCTTACTTAAAGGTTCTGAGTCACAGGCTGTAATAGGGGTCAAATGGAGGTCCCAATGCCGTAGTTGAGTTCTAAGGCAGCAATATTATGTTTTATAAATAAGTAGCTTTTTTTGAAGGCTTGGTTTTCTGCTTCATGAAATTGAGTCCTGGGGGAAGTGTTCTTATGTCTGAGCCTATTTGTTTACTCAGAAGTAAAACACTTGTAATAACTGGAAATGTAAATAATCAGCATTAAAAAAAAAAGGCAATAAAAACTTTGCATGTTGTTGGATTTGCTAGTAGTTTTCCTTAATGCAAATGACCTTTTCTGTTTTGGAAAGAAAATATTTAAACATGAACTCTTACTCATGTTTGGGAAATGTCGTTGCTGTTGCTGGCAATTGAGAGTTGAGATTAAGTATTTGAAAATAATGATAAATAGGCTCAGATTAATGCTGGGTTGTAGCAGTATGAAATTTGAGTGCCTGTCATGTTTTTAGCTCTACTCACTGAAGATAAGAGTGTAATCACTGGTACTTGAACATGTGGGAAATTGCAGCCCAAAACTCTTTCAAAGGCTGGCAAGATTTGATTTTGCTTCTTAAAAAAAGTTAATGAATATTGTAAAATATGCACAACTGAGCAAAAGTATTTCACATGCCTTTTTACTTTTAAAAGATGGATATTTTCTAAGTTTTAGCAACAAAAAAAATTATTTTCAAGACATACCACATGTTGAGAGAATAAAACACTTGAAGTTCAAATGCCGCCTTCTGAGTTTTGAAGGTAAGAGATTGGCATCATGCAGGCTATTGTAATAAAATCTTTTTTATGTTGTTGGTTACTAGAGATCAAGTATGAAATTCTTAAGGATTACTTAAATTTATTTGAAATTGTATAGTAAATTTCTCAAGGAAAAAACGTAAATATATGAAGATTTGAAAAACTCATTTAACGAGAAAGTGTTTTGCAATAGTATCCTTTCTTCTTAGGCATTAATGTATTTTCCTTAGTGTTTAAGTACTGAATAGGAACACAGTTAGTGTCGACTTTGGTTCATAATTTTGGTACCTTACAACAAGTGCATTTATGATTTTTGCTCATTTTTCTCTGAAAGCAATCTAAGAGTAAAATCATCTTGTTTCCAAAACATCCCTTTCATTTCATCCTCCTGAAAAAGGATTTAACAGTCTTGTTAGAATTTGTGTGTAACTGCTAATCACAAGTAATTTTGAAAGTTTCGCTTCATTGCAGATGAAAATGTGGACTTTTGAGGCTGCTTAGGGAATGGAAGCTTTTGTATGGAAAACAGGAAAGCTAGTAGTTTGGAAATATTTGGTACTGGAGGTCTGTATTGTGTATTGTGTATTTGATTTTAAACAACTGTGATTCACAGTACGGCTGAGGTTTGAATGCACTTCTGAGGATTGTCTGGTCTAACCCCTCAGATCAAGCAGGGTCATCTAGAGCTGTTTGACTAGGACTGTCCAGGCAGGTTTTAAATATCTCCAAGGATGGAGACTCTACAACCTCCCTGGGCAACCTTTGCCAGTGCTCCATCACCCTCACAGTGAAAAATTGTTTCTTTTCAGACAGGACCTCCTGTGTTTCAGTTTGTTGCCCACATTTCTTCTGATTCTGTCACTAGTCACCTGTGGAAAGAGCTTGGCTCTGTCCTCTTTGCACCTCCCCCCCTTCAGATATTTATATACCTTGGTAGATGACTCCAAAGCTTTTTCTTCTCCAGAATGAAAAGTACCAACCCTCCAGTCTTTCCTCATATGAGAGATGCTCCAGTCCCTTCATCATCTTTGTGGCCCTGTGTTGGTCTTTCTCTACTATGTCCATCTGTCTTGAATGGGGTAGCCCAGAACTGGATGATTTAATCAATTCCCAGTAGTAAAATCTGGTTAAGAAATCTAAATCTCTCTTCTGGATCTCTATGATAAGAGTGATTTATAGTAACTGATTTTTATGCAGTAGCAGGTATTTATGTGGTGTATAGGGCTTTAGTAATAAGGTTTATAAAGATAAAATGCACAACAACTTTTTAACTGAAGGTTTTTATGGTGGTCTACATTCATGAAGCCCATGATATCTATGGAAAATGAGATTTGAACTAAGTGGATTGGATGGGTATATAGAGAGTTGTTTCTTGTGGTTTTGACTGTATTGTCTTCAGTATCGGAGACTTTTGCTAGCATGATTGTTCTTAAAGCAGTTTTGGAACACAGTGTTAATGCTGGACTGATGAAGTTTGTGATGGGAAACACCTACCATGGTTTCTGACAGTGCTTAATGAAGCAAAAACAATTTTTCGTGCTTTCTAGACAATTGCTTCTTGTGTGGTATTGGCTAATAACTTCTACCAAATTACGCAGAGATGTTGGCTTTCCTAATTTCCTTCTCACAAATGAACGGACAGGGGCAGGAGTGTTGTGTGTGTGAAACTTCAAAATCATAAAATTAAAACCATGGGGAAATCACAGCTGATTAAGTGGCCTTCTTCCCCTCCAGTAATGCTCCGTGGATGCAAGTTAATTAAAACATCATGTATAGTCAAACTGAGGAACACATTCCAGGTTACCTTGGAGTACTGGAATCACTATTTACTCTGTGAGCCTGGGAGAAAGACAGGAAAAGAGAGAAGCTTTTGTTCATAAATAATGGCAGAAAAAGTAACAAAAGATTTGCATGCAGCCAAAGAACACTAAACAGTACTGAAGTGATGAGGAACTATTTGCATTGTATCAGAAATTGGTAGTGAAATAAAGTAAATTATTTGATTTTCCAGGCTTGCTGGGAAGGCAAGTGTTCTAGTACACTATTTACTTAGTTGAAAAATTACTAGGTATCTGAAAGTAGATAAAAAAAAGATTAAGGTCTAAGTTAAAAGTTGAGAAAGCTATCAGTAAAGGCTGAGGCACTGGTGAAACAGTTGATAAAATCACTGAAAAACCCTCACAATTGTGGAAGCATATTTTTTAACAAAAGATTTGGATTTTGCTGACAAGGTCACTTTCTAAGTGTCTACTTCAATTTATATATAATTAAGGCCTGAAACACACTGTACTCTACTGTAAGAAAGATGGAATTAATAACCTGTTTTGGGGGAAAAATATCTAATGAGCATCTTAGTAACTGTCAGCTTTAGCTTTATGTTAGAATGCAAAAAATACAAGAGATGAGTTCATTTGCATACTTTCACCCTAACATGCAAGTGAAATGATTATATGCGCAAGTAATAATGATGCAAAAACCAGGAGCTGTTTGCTGACCAATTAAGCAAGGTTTAATTATTGAAAAATTTTGCTTTTAAGACTAAATATTACTCTTCAACCCAGATGTTATTTATACCTCAATGTGAATATGAAAGCTAGACATTTCCAAATGGAAAAAAGAAATCAATTACTTTCAGAGACAAATGCCTCAGGAAAACATTAATTATTATTCTGAACGCATTTTACAAATGCTGAGCTGAAATTAGTGGAACTGAGTTTTTTCAAAGTTCTTAAAGTATTAGGTAAATATCCAGGACATGCTAGCAAGGACATTTTTCACAACTGTTAATTTATTTCTTCTGCCATGGAAGATTTGCCTTTTGGCAGCTTGAATTAACTGACAAAATGAAAAAAGACATTATATATAACAAATATAATTTAAAATATATAGTTAACAATATACTTTATGTTTATTTATACTGGTATATAGCTTTTCAATTGTTAGATACAGCATTTAAGCAACATTGATAATAACTATTGTGTCCTCCCATTTAGAGTCCAAAAAGAAAATGACAGTGCTAACAGCATAAGTTGGGTTTGATCTGCTTTCCTTGGACATAAAAGGCCACTTTGTGTTCTGTATGATTTTTCTTTTGTCTGGTTTGTGTTCATGGGAAGGCGGGGTGGGGGCTGTGTGTGGGAGAAGAGTGGTGGAGAGTTTTGTTTAGTTAAAATAACAAAAACAAGCCCACAAAACCAACTTCAGCCTTTTATTGACACATCAACCACTAGAGATTCAGGAGGGAAATTTTTTACTGTGGTTTAAAAATGTCAGAGTTGTTACATTTGTACTAGGAGCCCAGTAATGGGTGGTGCTAGATGGAGAATAATCTAAATGCTTCATGTATTAAATTTTATTGACCCATTGCAAAGAAAAGTTTGATAATGTCAAAAACATTTTTTGCATAGTTTTGTTAGTGTTGAAAAATGTTATCTGCATTTGTATAGATTGTGTGTTAACAACTGACATGGAATAGATGTAATATAAATTGTTTGGTATAGTTTTTATTGACCATCTCTCAGTGTAAGTGCTGCTGAAATAACTTTTAATAGCTGAAAAAGCCTTGGAAAAAAAATTTATTAATTTTGTACAATGTTTGAGATTTGTAAGACCCTGTGAAAGGTTAAAACCCAGCTTTTTTCAAAAGAAAATTGATCAGTGCTAAAATGTCAAGTGTCTGGGTATAGCAGCATAGGAGCATGCAAACACTGCTCTCTTATTTCAGGTTCCCCAGCTGCGTAGCATTTGCATTGTGACATTTTGTTACAACATTAGCACGGTAGCTGATGTTTCAAAATCAATCAGTTTTTGCAGGTATGAGACAGCCCGCAACTTAGTTGGATGTTAAAGGTGTTTCTCTGAAATGTAATTAACTTGGGTTCCTGAGTTTTGGAAATATCTGCATCTCATGACTTCTTAGTAGTGGCTGCAAAATTGTACAAACTATGTAATATTATCATTCTGAAATATCTCTAAAAAAATATTAAGGCTTTCTCAGAAGTATAAAACATTTCCAGCTATTATATCTGAAATTCAGTTTAAGGCAAGCATTTTGGTGCCTGGTGCATTAAAATGCCTTACTGGAGAATTCATATCCTTTAAAACTACTTTTTAAAGAATAATTAGCTAAAATTCAGGTTTTGTTGAAAATGGAGTTGTTTTAAAGTTTTAGAATTTCTATTCATCAACAATGCTTCTAATCAGAGAGAAATGCATTAAAAAGCCTTTTGTACTATTACTTCCCCCATTTAGGCTGTATTCTGGAATGAAATGTACATCAAAACTCGTTTTTGTTGCTGAAGGCAGTCAGATTGCAGTGGGAAAGAGATTTTAGCTGAGCGATTTGTTTGAAATAAGATGTCAGTGTGTAGTAGAGTTTCCCTTTTTTTGTAAAGCATAGCCTTGATTATATGTATTGAGAAGCACTTGTAGTTGGACTCTATAGGTGGAACTGAGACCTGAAGGCCTGTTATTTACTGTAATCATGCTGGGTATGTGCACAGGTCAAGTTCAAGGCCAGGCTGGATGGGTCTCTGAGCAAACTGGTCTAGTGGAAGGTGTCCCTGCCCATGATAGAGGGGTTGGAACCAGATGATCTTTAAGGTCCCTTCTAATCCAGGCCATTCTATGCTGATCCTAAATATTACAAATATGTAAAGAGTGCTCTGATGTGTGTGGTGTGTCTATAATAAAATAGTGACTATTATGACACAGTCCTTAAGTGAATAGAACTAAGATGCTTCTGCAGCATTATTTTTAACCTGTTCTGTATAGGAAAACTTCCCAAAGGCTTTTGTAGCATTTCCTGGATTGATTACATCTGTAAAATATCTTCAAATGCTGGTCAACCAGATTTTGAATAAAGTTTGTCAAGTATTAATGAGTTAGTTGGAACAAATGTAGTGCCTAGTAGTGTTAAATAGCTATCTCTAAATGTAGTCTCTTTTTCAAAATATTCAGTAGAAATATGTGAATAGTTAAAGTAGTGTTGGATTAGCACAGTAACACCTGATTTTGTTTCACTCCACTAAAGGTAATTTCTAATTGTATACAGTTCCTTTGGATATACTACTAGGATGTTATGTTTTCATTTATCTTTTATTCTATTTCCCTCTTAACTGCTGTGCAGGCTTGTACTCAACTGGATGATGCACTTAATGAGAACAAATAGACTGTAGT
This sequence comes from Sclerurus mexicanus, assembly GCA_013396755.1. Lineage (NCBI taxonomy): Eukaryota > Metazoa > Chordata > Aves > Passeriformes > Furnariidae > Sclerurus > Sclerurus mexicanus. The sequence continues at coordinate 903,721 of VWZF01002410.1, forward strand.
CAGAGGTGTGAGAAGGAAGACTCTGTTTCTAATAGATGTACAGTATAATGTTTTCTAATCATTATCTAAGAAATGAATGGTTTGAGGAGCAATGCAGTTAATAGCACCTCTATTTTCTTCCAGAGTTTGTTTATTAGATAAATAGATTTTAAATTCCTGAAAATAGTCTTATTATTTAGTCTTTAATGGAGATGAATAGTTCATATGAGGAGGACCTTTAGCATTACGTTTGAAGAACGGGAAGTTTTCCTTTCCTCTGTCTTACTGGTCACTGGTTACTGGTCACTAAACTATGTTTGTTTCTGACTTTTTTTCCCCTCCTCCAAAAGTCACTGTTGTATTAGAAATTTCAGCAAGATGAAGTGTTAGCATCTTTCACTGTTAAAATTAAATATGGTACTGAATGTGCCTTCGTCTGCATCACTCACACCAGCTTTTACCATCTCAGCTCAGCTCTGAGGTATCCACGTGTTCTTGTCTGTGGCTCACTCTGCCCCGACTTTGATCATCCAGGCCTTGGGAGTGGACGTGTCGGAAGTTGGCAGTGTTTTATGTTTTCTCTAAATTAAACTGCTTCAATATGATTAGAGTTTGGAGCTATGCTCTTTACTTAACAACATTTTGATGTCTTTCATGTCTCTAAGATATCAAATGTTGTGCGTTTGCTTTTTTTTTTCTGGTGAGATGATTTTTGTGTTGGGTACCATATAGAGATGAAAGCAAGGCTGTGCTTGTAGGAATTTATCTAAATTTAATTTCAGAGAGCTTGGAAGAAGTCTTCAGAATCTTAATTTAGATTCTGTAATAGGTATCATCTTTTAGAAAAATGCTGTTGAAAACATAAAATTCTTACCTGCTTGAAAACACAAGCAATAATTTAACATCACCTTTGTAAGAGCTGATTTTATTTACACTGTGGTTTGGTTAGAAAAAATAGAATTGTGAGGAATGACTTTATATATGAAAATGTTAGGGTTTATTTGTATAAACAGATAAGTTAAAGGAAGGTGTGCTCTTTCAGTTAAAATTGTTCAAGTATTTTGATGAAGTTTCCTCAACTGTTTTCAAAGAAAGGTATCCTTAGTTTTAGGCAGAGAAGAACGGTGTTATGGGAATCCCACACTTTTGTGAAAATGAATGTTTGATCTAACCTAATAAAGTGTTTGTTCTAAGATTTGAAAAGTGTTAGATCTTATTTTCACATCAAAAAACACAAAGATTACTAGTTCTTGGTACTGCCTCAATTTCTACAAGACTCTGAAATTAGTTTTAAACCAGTGTTTCTGTTAATTGACAGTGTTTATATAGCAGTGTTGTTTATTGTATATATAACTTACACAATAATGTAGATATTTTTTCAGGTTTTGAATGTTACTTTTTTGCTACTTACATCACTGTCCAGTTTGACTTTCATAAACATCTTGTCATAAATGCATTGTTTATAACAAGGAAACTTTTTCTGATTAAACGCAATATTTCAAGTACTACATAGAGAAAAGTACTGTATGATTGTCTCCTGTAAAAATATACATATGTATGTGAGTGTGCACACAAGTGTTGTTTTTTTGTATCAGTTATAAATGGAAAAGAAACATGATATTTCATGTGATTCAATCTCTGTTCTGATTTTAGCCAAGTGGAATAACTTAGTTGGTGGTTAGAAGACTTCTAAGTTATATTCAGAAATAATTTCTAATTTTCTGGTTGAGTTCAAGGAAAATTGGCATCCCTGCTAAACTAAACCTCCAATATAGAACAAAAGTATATTGGCCTTTAAAATTCAGTGGTAAAAAGACAAGTTTTTTATCAAAAAAAGCTTCTAAATAAATGCAGAGCTGACTGACTCTTTAGTATACCATATGCATCTCAGTCTAGCTCCATAAAATAAGGAAAGGTGGACCGTGCTTTAATTGCCAGGGTAACTGCCTTGTTTAAAAGGAAGATGAATAGATTGCTAAGACTGCCTGGTTACCTTTTTTGCAGCAGCCAAATCGAATGAGTACACTTGGGTTATCTGGGACTGAGAAGTGCTGCGTTTTGAGGCAGTGATTGCTGCAGTCTAGGGCTGCCTCAAGAGCTGAAAGGTCCCCTTTCCCCTTCCAGCTCTCCCTGAGTTCAGCAGCTTCAGCTTTCACTCGGCAGGCAGCTGTTTTGAATCTCCTCTCACTTAGCTGGTGGATGGTATTGCCAGCTTAAGGCGTGAGTTTAAAATTTGATGCCAGTTTGACTTCTGTGTAGCGGCAAAGGTTCTGAAATGGGTGTGATGAGCGAGTGGGATGGTCTCTCAGGAAGATATTGGACTCCCATCTTCACACAGTGTAGTTATGAGACAGTGGAGTTTGGCATGGGGTTTCTTAGACTTACAGCTAAACCCTTGTGCCCAAACACTGAGCACAGCTTTTTCTGGGGTGTATTTAGTTATGGGTTATAAATATAAGTTGTAGCCTGCTAGGTAGTCCTACTTCAGTGCATGGCTTTACTTGTGTGTTGGAGCCAGTGAGGTGAAGCTACGCTGTTGGTGCTAAAAATGGTGGCTTTTTTTAATGGTGGTTTTTGTTTGTTTTAAAGTAGTATTTTTCAATAGTATGTGTAACAGAGCATGCTATTTTTGAGTTACCTGTAAAATACTTAGGAGCTTGATGGTGGTTTATACAATGTGAAATACATTGAAATTTTAAATTTGTACAAAGGTAGTTTTTGAAATACAGACTAACTTGGCAGCCATAGAATTGTGAAATGCATGTTATATTAAATAATTTATATTAGATGTGTGTTGGAATTATTGTAAATGCTAATGTTTGTAGCTTTTATAGGTGAAGGTAGCCGTCTATTTCCACATACTAAGCAAATTTAATACATATATTTTTCTAATTATCTTAGTTAATACACCAACTAACTAGTATTCTATGATAGTGTGACATGCATTTGTTGATCTATAGATTACTAAGTTTATTTTTGCAGAAAATCTTAAATGTTTCAACTAGTCATATGAAAGACTTATAAGGGATAAAGTATGTATTTATTTTAGAGCAGTCAAATTACAAAATAGAAATTATGCCCATTTAAAAACAACAGTGTATACAGAGGCATGTCTATATAAAAGTCATATAGTGCTAAATAGTATGTAAATTCCTTTTATACAAATGTAAGTTGTATATAATGGGGTTTCATGGAATACATTTACATTATGTGATTTGTTGAAGGCTGTCTAGGCAGAATATGACTTCTAGTTCAAATATGTTTAGAAAAAAGTATATTGCTTTCTATTTAATTCAAATAGCATTGTAATTTTGGGAAAATAATTTTTCAATGTTTGCTAACTTGTAAATACTTCTGCTAACTTCAGATTCTGGAAGGCTGTGCTTAGTTATTTTTAATAGGAGAACTTGTCTTGTGCAATGTTGTGTAAAGTTGTAACAACACAGAACGACTTCTTACATAATCCTTGCTTTTTGTTATGAATTTTTTTAAGCTCATATTTTATTAATTGAGCTTCTGTTTTCTTCCAGCTGACAGCACGATCGCTACCTTCCATACAGTCTGATGAGAGACTACAACCTCTGCTTAATCATCTCAGGTAGCATAAACTGAAAGCATGAGTATATTCCTTCATACAGATTGAAGTAATTGTGTTAGTAGAATGCTTTAGATGTGGGAGTTTTTTTCAGACACCTCATCTGTGTGATTGACTTTGACTGGAAGAAATATAAAAGTAACCCTTCAACTTAAGACAAGCTTGAAACATAATTTATATCACTAGTGTTACTTCTAAGTAACAAAATAATATCTATACCTTTTGTAAATTTTTTTATAGCAAGTGCAAAGTTGTTAATCTTCTTTATGAACTAAACAGATTCCAAATGACACTGCTCAGAGCATGGGCCTTCCACGTTGCAAATATTCTGTGCTCTAGTCTGTTTTTGGAAGATTTCACTGTCATTGGTGAATGGAGTCCTGATTTGTTCTTTTAATGGACCTAAGGAGATTGCTGGAAGTGTGAACCATAAGAGTACTCTCCAACACAGCTAAATAGTCTGCCTTGCTCTTAGTGCTATGTATATATAGATAAATATGCTTTCTACTTTATTTGTAGGAAGGGGAGGAAGAGTAAGAAAGAACACTTTCCTGAGGCTCTTCAGGTTAAGCATAGATCTGGTCTCTTTCTTATGTATGTGACTGCTTTTTGATGGGACAGTTTTCTTACTATGGTAGTATGAAGGAGGACAAGGTCTTCAGTTAGAGCTGGCTTAGAGTCATAGAATAATTTAGCTTGGAGTGAACCTCTGGAGCTGATTTAAACTATCCCCTGCTTAATGCAGATCTGGTTAGATCAGGTTGCTCAGGTATTTATTTCTGTTGAATTTTTAATATTGCTAAGGATAGAAATTTACTTAAATATTGGATGTCAGTAATGAAAGCTCTGCTTTTGAACACATACAGCTTTGCATTAAGATCACTAAAATCATGTTGGGTGAATTAGAAATTGAAATGTTGAAGCTTTATCATGGCAGCATTGCATGGGAATTAGGATGCAGATCTAGTTAGCATGCTCCTTATTTCCTATGGTGCTCCACTACTTGAGGTATCTGTACCCAAAACCTGACATTTTATTTTGATTTTTAAAAAAGTCTCGTAATTTTTATTATATAGGAAGGATTTTATGTTTTGTTGTTTTTAGTGTAAATCAGAATAGGAAAAGTAGCTTTCATTGTGTCTCTGCTTGTTTACGTATGATTGAACTTTGTTCAAGAGCAATGAATGAAAACAGGTATTGCAGTATAACTGTGACACAGCTGTTTAGGGGATACTTCTGAATGCCAATAACCTTCCATATTTTTATTACCATACATCTCACTGGGATTTTAAAAAATACACCTCAGCAGCATACCTTTCTTCATTTGAAGGTAAAGAGTAATTAAGTTAGCTTTTTATAAGCTGTACTCTCTAGGAGTAATTACTGAGAAACTGGTAATTTCTTTCGATATGTGCCACGCATCTGTGTAAGTTGAACAGACCTTCAGTATCACAGCAATCAGTCCTGTCTGTGCCTTTTTTTTTTTTAAATTAATATGGTAAAAGGAAAAGTTGCAAAAAAAAGCTATTTTTATGGGATACTATATCCCGCATTCATGCTAACTGGTATTTTTTGTACATTTTTATGCTACCTTTGTATGTGTGTTACACAACTGGTAAGTTACTTCCATTTTGCTTTTGTGAAAATGGAAAGACTGTTCCCAGTTTTTTTTGTCACCAGCTGAAAAAATTATGCAAATGCTTCCAAGTTACCATTTCGGAAGTTCCAAATGGACAAAATACATCAGACCTTACAACTTGAAAAGCAAGCTCCGGCAGCGAACAGACAGGTGACTAAATAGGTTGTCTTTGTTACTTATTTCCCTGTACCTGTGATTCATTTTGCTCCATCTTGCTTATAAGAAAAGAGTATATTGGTTACTTGTAGATTTGCTCTGCCTTCATTATGTGAATTCTTACAGCAGTATTTTATTTTTGGCCTGTGTCAATAGAGCTCTGTCAGGGGAGTGAAAGCTTAGATAGTAATAAATGAAAAGAGCATACAGTTGAAGGTTACAGAGCATTGTTTAGTTGTTAATGCCCCACACATTTTTTGGCACCTGTTCATATCTGCTTGTGACTTACAAATTAGCTAGTCTTCAGAAACAGTGATTTTACTATGAATTATGTCCTCATAGATATTTTAAACCATGCCCATTTTTTATCAATGGGCATATCATGTATTTTGTCACTGGATGTTTCTGGACTAAATATATATTTTGTCTGTGATTTAGGTACTCTTTTTGTCCTTTTTTGTTTTATCGGTGCTTTCTAGTACTACTTGTACTAGACCAAAAAAAAGAACTTTTTTAGTTAAAATGTTAAAGAATTTCATGCAGGATTGTGTTTAGGGATTTCACATGCTTGCCGTAGACTACAAAGAGATTTAAATTGCTGAAACTTTAGCAATTTAATAGAGATGAAAAATTTATGCCTAAATGCATGAGAAGAATATGGAGTTGGTGATGACATTGTAAGTACATAACACTCTACTGTTAAAAATCTTCAGCGAGAATAATTTCAAATAGACAAAAACTGTTGTATTTAACCCCATGGGCCTATACATGAATTATAGGGAGAAGCTGAGTTGACTTTGTTTAGTCTGGTGGAAAAGAGACTTAGGGATGATCAAATAGCAGCCTACAATTGTTTGAAGGGCAAGCATCATGGTATTGGAATTCCTAATGGTGCTGGAGGGTATAACAAATGACAGTGGTCACACAAAGCAGCTTGGGAGGTTTAGATCAAACATTGGGAAAAACACCTATACTAAGATGATAGTGCAGAAGATTGGTCAGAGATAGGGAATCTTGGTTCATGGACACTTTTAGGATTCAGCTAGAAAAAGCCATGGCTCAACTGACTAGTGTTGGCAGTAATCCCATTTAAAGTGGGGTGTAGGACTAAATAATTTTCTAACATCCTTTACAACCAACATTTATATGATTCAATTAATTCTGTCTTCAAATAATAGTTCATAAGGTTGATACAGAAACCAAGTGTTTTGCAAGACTGGATTTTTTTAATGGATAATGCAATACTTGTGCAGACATTCACCCTTCTCACTTATGCTCATCTCACGAGCAAGTAAAGAAGAATGCACACCTTGATAGACGAGTATTATTCACTCTCCTCAACATCTACAAAGTGCTCTTCATATCCTTACTAAATCTTGTGATACACTAACACATCTGTGAATAATACAGTATTTTTCAGAACTGTCCTACAGCTGTTTATATGAAAGATATAGGTCCCATTCTTGGAAGCATTGATGTAGTGGAGGTTTCTTCTTGGTCAACTGGAGTGAAAATGTATGCATTTTAATTTTGAGATGTGTTTAGAAAACTTCTGTTAACTAAAATACTGGATTTTAGAAAAGCAGGTTTTGAGTGGTTGAGTCAGACTGAATGGAAAGAGACAGGAATTTATCTATGCAGGTAAAATCAAACTGGTTTTTAAGTGAACAGTGAAAACATTGCAGCTTGCATTCCTGTAAACCATGAAAATAAATTATGAAGAACTACTGGTATTTCTAAGTGAGTAAGTGGCTTGGTCAGGAAGTAACCTCAAAAGCTATGTCAAATAAAAGAAAGAATGAGTCAAAAATAAAAGCTGAAAGCAAAAAATAGGAGAAGAAAGTGAGAATGATCACAAACCTAGTTAGTGTTGTAATGTAGGAAGTTGTTTGCCTACATTTATTGATGTGAAAAAAAATTAGGACCATTGTTCATAGAACAAAGAATAGTCTTAGATTTTTACTTTCATTGTTGCAAGATTCTTGAGATTTTTCTACTAGAAATGTAGAGAAAATGATGGCAATCTATGGAGAAAGCAGTGTGGTTTGGTTATTTTTATGATGAAATCAAGAGACTTGGGGAATCTCTACTATAGAAAATCAGAAGACCTGGCACCTGAAACTGCAAACCTGAAAGCTTCAGTCTCTTGAGCTCCTTGGGACAGGAATCCAAGAGCTCAGGTGCCAAAGGCCGCATGGCTAGTGTTGGCCTCTGTGCCCAACTCCAGTCTACCACATATTCTGGATAGGTAAAGCGCATACTCTTTTCCAGAGCACCACCTTTGAAGGCAATTTGTAGGGTTCAGCTCTTTGGTGAGTGGTGTCAGGTATCAAGAAAATTTGACCTTGCAAAGGTAATATTCTACTTTTTAATGTAAAAAATTAATAACTTTTCTTGTTTGCTTGCCATGACAAAACTATTTGACTATTTCATATTCTGAAAAGCAGAATTTCTTCTTCTTCCCCACAGCCCCTCTTAGCAATGAGCTTTTTGTCCTTGCAAGAGTTTTCTACTAAGTCCAAATGTAATGGTCAGCAAGATTCAGAGAGCATGACCTCTTTTAACAGTAACTTCTGAAGTCCTACTTTGTTCACTTATAGAAGAACTTGTGTCTTCTCTTTGGACCTTCTCTTCAGAGTCTAATTCTTTCTATGAATGCTGGGAAAAACTAGTTTTCTTTAGCTTAGCAATTTTTTTCATATTGGTATGATTCTGATAAATACTTATGAATATAAGCAGGTGATATAAAATGATTATAGTGGAGCAGCTTAAGAAGTTACCAGTATTCCTCCTGCAATGTGATCACTTACTGGTTTTCCTAATTGGTGTTTAAAAGAAAACAAAATCAAAATAAACAAGCAAAAAATGAAGTTGCCTAACTAACAGCTGTTAGCATTGTTCTGTACTTCGATTGTAATATTTTTGGGACTGTTTTGTTTGTAGTTTGCCTAAGTAAAGTGACGCAGATCTGTTTCTATGAGGGAGTTTAGATAGTTCGATGGTAAAATTAGTAGTAATAGGCATACACAGCTCAAATACTTTAAATACTTTAAATCATTTATGCATTGTGTAATGAAAAAATCTATTAAGTACAGTAAGCTTGCCTAGTGCTTCAGTGTGTGCCAGAAATAAGACTAAAGAACAAATGAATGTGCTATAGTTAAACAAGCTATTTGTACTCTAGTAAAATCAACAGTTATATACTTTTTGTACTTTACAGTATTGACATGCCACAAAATAATTTGCAGTCCCTAGTATTGTCATTTAGCAAAATGCCTTTTTTTTCTGAAGTTAAAGTCTGCACACTGTTAGAAGATCTCAGAAATGATCCTTTTAAGTTAGTTGCAAAATTCTGCTTACACAGAGGTATTTGTTACTACCAGACTTTGCAACTTGCCTTTTGGACCAATATGCTGTATCCAAAGCCCTTCTTTGCTATATTGCCTGCTGTACTGTCACCTCCTGAGTTTGGTTGGGTTCTGGGTTCTGCTGTAAGCATTTCTCTGCTCCTGTTCTGCAGCCCTTCATATATCCTCATTAAAGGAGTCTGTATATTTAAAAGCTGGGCATTAGATGTTGTATTTGATCTGAAATTACTTTGGTGCCAACGTCTATGTGACTGTCCTTGCTGTAGTGTAGGGTTACAGTTTGCATGGCATTAGGAAGAGCACTCCTAGCAGATAAGGGAGGTGATGATCCTTGCCCTCTGCTCAGCACTGGTGAAACTGTACGTGCAGGGCTGTGTCCAGTCCTGATCTCCCCAGTACATAAAAGAAAAGGCTGAGGGAGCTGAGGCTGTTCAGAGTGAAAGAGACACATTTCTGGACAGTGTGGGTGTGAATCTTATCAATGCATATAAATAGGTGTCGGTATCAGAGGAGGAGAGAAGACAGAGTGAGTCTCTTAGTGGTATCCAGTGATAGGCCAGGAGGCAATGGTCACAAACTGATATATAGGAAATTCCACTTAAACGTAAGGAAATGCTTTTTTACTGCCAGAGTGATTGAACACTGGAACAGAGTGCTCAGAAGTTTGAGTTTCTGTCCTTGGAGATGCTCAAAACCTGGCCTGATGAGATGCTAAGCAACCTGATGTAGCAAACCTCAAAAGTAGTGTGATTCTGTAATCTAAATTCTATATGACCCCTCACCGTTCCTTTCAGACAAAGGGAGGCTGTTGGCTCTAATATTGGTTTTATAAGTCTTAAATACTTGGTTTCTTTGCAGCCCATAATTGGTAAAATAGTTTATTTCTAAATATGTAAGCTTAAAAAAATATTTTTTGAACAGCTTTAAATGATACTGTGCTGTTTTCTTTGTTTTTCAGCCATTCTTATGTTGGCCCAGATTACAGCGTCCAAAAGAACACTGGAAAAATTTCTCTAGAGCAGATTGATGCTGTAAGTTCTTTGTGTTTCTGGAGTTATATAGCATGTTGAAACATAGCTTTTTAAATTCAAGTACTCTATGTACAAACAACATAAAAAGCATTTAATTTGTTTTTATTCATATTTTATTTGTAACTGTTGAATGAAATGGTGATAAAGTTCAAAATGGAGCAGAATTAACTAAAATGCCTTTAATCAGAGTTTAAACTGGAGCTATAATGAATTGCCTAATTTTCTGTGTAATTTTGGGTACTTTCATAAATATGTAACGTAATTATAAGCAGAATTTAACAAAATTATTTAATAATCTTGCAACCTATGATGTTTATGATTATTGCCTTGCAATATCAGTCTTTTCGCTGCTCTGTTTTTGATTTTTGATTTACAGAAGGGGTTTTGAAAACAAGGAAGTAAATAAAATGGATTGTACAACATCACACGAGTGGTGTAGAGTCAATTAAAAACACATTTTAACTCCTTTATCTGAATTTTAGGAATTGTGTGTATTTTCAGTGTCCATCCTAACCATGCTAGAGTTTCTCTGGCAGTGAATTTCATGGCATAACTGAGATGCTAAAAATAAAAATGCGAAGCCTAGGTAAACTTGGATGTTAAATTGTTTCTATTCTCTGAGGTTTTGCTTTATGACAAATAGTATTCCACAGGGAATAAAACTTGCAAATTAGTTGCAAAGAATCTTACTCTTGCTTGTTGTTTTTCAAAGATTTTTTTTTAGAAAGCTCCCCTTCCCTAACCCCCAAAAACTCTTATCAAAAGACATCACTTGGCCATTCCAGATGCTAAAAGTAGGAAGAGGCAAGAAATACTGCAATGAAACTATGGATATATTTGTCCTGTCAGCAATTAAACCTGTGTTACTTTATAGCTGAAGATAGTCTGATACTACCACCTGTATTCCTCTGTCCTTTGGATTTTGTTCTTGAGATGGTTATTGGATTTGATATCTTATGGATGCACAGGCTCTCTGTATTTGCATAGTTTTTCTTCCAGCCTATGGCATTTTCAATGGGAGCTAATTAATAATCCAAATAAGCATATATCCTAACAAATGAAATGATCAGTATGCCTTAACCAGGAATTTTTCTCCTGTCAGCTTTCCGTGAAATCGTTCCCTCTCTGCATGCGGCAGTTGCACAGAGTGCTGCGTGACAGCCATCACCTCCGGCACGGGGGCAGGATGCAGTATGGGCTGTTCCTGAAAGGCATTGGCTTGACTCTGGAACAGGCACTGGAATTCTGGAAGAAAGAATTTATCAGAGGAAAAGTGGATGCAGATAAGGTAACTCAACAAATGAAAAATATCTAATTATGTGAATGTGAGGATGGAGTGGAAGTGTCCATTCAGATTTGAATAGATGCTTCTTAAAGTATACCTACTTTAACAATTAAATTCGGCAAAAGGCACAGTAACACATTTCAAAGGTGGTGGGTTTTTTGCTCTCTTTGCTTATGATTTTAGTCATTTTATTGAGCATTCACCTGAACTATGGGTAAAAAAGGTAAGCTACAAAGAGGCTTTTCCTAGGTGAGGACTAGAAAAATCTTACTTGACCACTTAATTACTAAGAAACCAGTCCATTATGCAATACAGGTGCTATGTGACTAAATTAATTCACCAAACAGGTAACTGACCACAAACATCTAGAAAAGGTTAGCCTTTTTTGTTGTTTAATAAAAAAAAAATATTAATTGGACGCTGTCTGTGAGGTAGGCTTGCGTTAGCAAACATACAGTCTAAGAATAAAAGAAGAAATCGGAGTTGAATGGAGACAGAAGAATATGCTCAAAGAAATAGTGAAAAAATGCTGTTCAGTGCAATGGGTGCTATTATTGGCATATTATTCATTGGCCTAACCCTTGCTAATATTTGTGAGAGTATCGTGAGCGAGGAAGGTGTAATATATATGCAGTCTTTTTGATAGCATGACAAATATATACTAATTTTTGAAGGATTGTGACCTGCTCCTTACCTTGAACAGCTTAGGTAGAATGAAGCAGGCTTCCTTCTCTGCCTGGTTGGTGGTATGCTTTAGAGCAGAGTTTCAGACCTTAAGTCACTTTTGTGTGCAGTGTGATACTTTGGAAGGCAGAGATCTCACAGTATTAAATGCAGAGTACTGTGAAGTATTTTGGAGTGTTTGGTAGACAATCTTTTGCTAGCTTAGGTTCTTTGGGACCTGGCTATTTATACAAGATACAGGGCAAAAAGTAAAGTTGGCTACAATGAATTATGGTACATATGCCTCTTTCAAGACCAGAAGATAGGGAGATCCACTGGTCTGCCAATTTTTTTGGAAGTGGAAGAGGATTTGAAGGTATGATTTGAAGATTATCTAAACCTCTGTTTTTCTAGCTCCTTATGTGATATGATTTAAGAGGAGATACTTATTTTGTTAAAAAAGAAATCCAAAATGCATTTCCTTACAAACATTTCAAGAGCAGCTCTGAAGAGAGGTAATAAATTTTACAGTGGAATGCCAATTAATTACTAGTTGTATTGGGTTTGCATGGCCAGGTTTTGGTAGTGGATGGGGCTATAGGGTTGGCTTCTGTGAGAAGTTGCTAGAAGCTTCCCCCGTGTCCGGCAAGCCAATGCCAGATGGCTCCAAGATGAACTCGCTGCTGGCCAAGGCTGAACTCATCAGCACTGGTGGTAGTGCCTCTGGGATATTCTGAACATATTCAAGAAAGAGGAAAAAAACCCTGTACAATAGCAGCTTCATCTGGAGAGAGAAGAGTTGAGACTGTGTGAGAGGAACAGCTCTGTAGACCCCACAGCCAGTGAAGAAGGAGGGGAGGAAGTGCTCCAGGTGCCAGAGCAGAGATTCCCCTGCAGCCCATGGTGAAGACCATGGTAAGGCAGGCAGGCTGTCCTACTGCAGCCATTGGTGGAGGTCCACAGTGGAGCAGAGGTCCACCTGCAGCCCAGGGAGGACTCCAGGGCCAGAGTAGGTAGGTGCCCAAAGGGGACCTACACTGGAGCAGTTTGTTCCTGAAGGACTGCAGCCCATGGAAGGGACCCACGTTGGAGCAGTTTATGAAGAACTGCACCTTGTGGGAAGGACTCGTGTTGGAAGGACTGTCTCCTGTGGGAGGGACCCCACACTGGAGTAGGGGAAGAGCGTAAGAAGTCTTTCCCCTCAGAAGGAAGGAATGGCAGAGACGTGTAATGAACTGACCAGAACTCCCATTTCCCATCCGCCTGCACCACTGAGTGGGAGGAGGTAGAGAAAATCAGGAGTGAAGTCAAATCCAAGAAGAAGGGAGGGATGGGGGGGAAGGTGTTTTAAGATTTGGTTTTTTTTCCATAATCCTACTCTGATTTGATTGGTAATAAATAACTTTTCCCCAAGCTGAGTCTGTTTTGCCTGTGACAATAACTGGTGAGTGATCTCTCCCTGCCCTTCTCCCAACTCACAAGCCCTTTGTTATGTTTTTCTCTCCCTTGTGCAGCTGAGGAGGGGAGTGATAGAGTAGCTTTGGTGGGCACCTGACTCCAGCCAGGGTCAACCCATGGCATTAGTTGAATTCAGGAAAATCCAGATTTTTCAGTTGCCATTTCCTGTGCTTAAAGGAAATTGAAAGAATAAAAACAAGCTAATAGAAACAATAACAGTATAAAGATACACAGTTGTTATTTCTGTTTTCAAAAAATATTGGGAGAACATATCTGATTCCACCTATTTGTGCTTTGACCAAGTAGGTATATACACGTATATGAAGACATGTATTCACCTTGAATCCAGTTTTCAGTCACAGAGTTACGACTTTCTACTGTAGCGTTTCTGTTGACAGGCCCTAGAAATAAATGAAATTTTATGATGCCATGTTTAGCTTCAAGAGTTAGTTTATTGTGAATCAAGCAAGGGCTTGTAGTTACTGCATCTGTCACAAGTAGGCTGTTATTTCCCTGTAATTTTGGTTCTCAAGTTCTAGATAACCAGCTTCAAACTGAAGTAAAAAACAAAACTAATTTTTCAGACCTCTAACTCAAGTTAGTGGCCTGTGATTTTTCACAGTAAAATGTCATACAATGTTTAATGTCCTGAAAAATGGAAGATTAATACAATTGTTAGTGGTATTTTCTTGTTTTGACATTTTTATTTTCTGGCATTCATGCCATTGTTCCTTTTCTACAGAGTGGGGATAATTACAATGTTTTATCTTAGGGAGCATTGTGAAGATATGGGCATGATACTTTCTAAAGATTAAGGTTAATTATGTATTACCAACTGGTATTTTGCAAAGAGGAAATATTTAATTTTCTGCAAATGATTATGATTTCAAAATTTTTTGTTCACATTTGTTTCTAATGGCTGTAAAGAATGTTGTTCTTGCTTTCATTGGTTATCAGGGGTCTAGATACTCAAGTTCTTGACAAAATTGTATTTTTATGTTAAACTTATAAAATGAAGAAGATTGTTTTCCTTCGATCAATGACTGTAAAAAGTAGCTTCAGTAGAACTACTTACTATCTGTATTTGTCTTTGATAGTTTAGAATTTATGATTTCATACTCGTAATGAGATAGAATCAAGTGAATTTTAAGGATTCTAAGTGAGTAATTTTTATTATGTATTGGCAAAATTACATTCCATTCATAGCAGTATTACATATTGAATGTCTATACTTAACTAGTATAACTGAATATAAAGAAAGAATACTTTGAGTATATGTTTCCAAATATGTTTTGTATTCTATAATATTAGCTCTTGAAATTTCTTTAATAGCAGGCTAAAAGTGATTTAATTGTGAGAAGAAACACAAAAATGCATTTTTATTTACATGACTCATTTTGATTCCCAAACTTACTGTTTAATTTACAGTAAACCTTTTCTTTAAATGCAAGTTTGAAGAAAAATAAAGTAACGTGCAATTGTAATTAATGGGTGTTTCAAGACACTAGGTGATCCAAGGCCTACATCCAAGCCTACATCCTAGGCATGTAAACTTGAAGTAAAAATTAAGGTTTAGTTTAAATTTTAACCTCAAAGGCTAAAGAAAGGGCCAGGTAAAGAAAAAAAAGCGCCAGATCTATGAAATCAGAGCATTTGTACAAAACTGTGAAATGATTCAACCAAGATGCCAGTTGTTAGGAGCTGAACAGACTTCGATGCCACAGTGATACACTGAACACCAAGCTTAAAAGTCAGCCATGGTAGTTTCCAGAAATCAGCTTTATGTCAGTGAGTCAGTCATCAGGAGATCTACTGCTTTTGTATAACTTCCTTACTGAGTTTATTGCATAGAAATTGAAGCCCAAAGTCATGACAGGTGCATTGTTCAAATGGGACATAACTGCTATTGAAGGTGATATTCGCATGAAGACAGATGGCTGCTGAGATCGATTAGCTGGTGTGATCTTGGCTGAAGAAAATAGTCTGGAGTCCCTTTTATATTTTAATATGCAAAAGAGGTGTTTTGAAGGAATTTGTTTTATGGTAAAAATGTATACAACTAGGCATGAGAATTAAAAGCATGACTTGAAGCCATAAATGCATGGATTGCTGTTGCATCTGAGTCAAAATGTGTTAGTACAGTTGTCTTGTTGGTTGTATCTGGAAAAAGATTTTATTTTCTTTCCTTTGACTTTGTTAAGTTGCTAATAAGAAGCAGCGAGGAGTTGGACTCAAGTAACTGAAAATCCTGAGGAATTACATTGTGGGCAGCTATTATTCTTTTCCTGTTGGTTCCATATGAATGTTTAGAGCTGAGCCTGACAACTAGGAATCTCCTGCAAAACCTCTCTGATCTGGCCACAGAGTTTAGAGTCATAGAATCATAGTATCCCTTCTTTAGCTGAATGGAAATAAGTGTCAATTGCCATTAAAACTGGGTTATTTTTGGCATTATGTCTGTCACAGTATGTATGTTAAGTCTATGCAAGATTCTTGCTATCATATCTTTTAATTTTTATTTAAAGTTGTGTTTTATAGGTGGGAGTTTGTCCTTTGTGCCCTTTGTGTGCTGTGCACATTCATTTATACTTGCTAGCTTTCTGTTCCCCTCTCTTGCAGAGGCTTTCAGAATTTTGAAAGCTCATCTGAGTACTGTTGGCATATTACTGACACACTGGTCTGTATGACTCGGTTTCATCAATTTGTTTTGTATACCTATTGACCAAAGCAGTAGGAAGGAGATCTGTAATGGATTCTGGAAGCAAGAGGACTGAGAAAGCACACTCACAGGGATTGCATTTGATTGTATTTCAAGAGGTAGGGTGCTTAGGGACTTGGCTTAGTGGTGGATTTGGCAGTGTTAGGTTTATGATTGGACTCGATCTTAAAGGTCATTTCTAACCTAAATGATTCTGTGATCATACTTGAATAACTTCTTGCAAAGTACTGTTAAATTCTGCTAAGTCATAGGAAGGAACTGGGATTAGATTCCTCACTGACTGTGTCAAATGTAGAGACGATTAGCAAAGCCTGTAAATATACAGCCCTGGCCCACGGCTAGGGGGATGTCCCTATTAGCATTGTCAGTGTTACTGCTGTTTAGTCTTGTGGACACAGTCATTCTGGAAAGACTGCAGAGAATTAGCTCATCTAATCGGAGCTATAGATAAGCTGTGCTTCCTGTTTAATTAAGCATCATGAGATCAAATCAAAATTATTTAAAGTTTGCAGCAGACAATGATTTTTATTAGGGCTTAGATACAAATAATCGTATGAAATTGCTGTCATTTAAATAACATGCCATGTTGTATTTATGGACGCTGATGCCTGATATGATTAATAATACAAGTTTTATGAAGCAGTTGATACCATTTCTGTGCTCCTGACAGATAGAAAATTCTGACTTTGCTACAAAGGGATTTACCAGTAACGTCTATATTGTTCACAATCCTCACATAGATATGTGCAAGTTTGTAGGTATTCCTGCTCTGCCGTCTTTATTAAACAAAATATAGACTTGTTCTATGGCTGTTTCTCTCATAGTTTTTTTTTTTTACTTTTATTTCCAAATTAGAAAAGTAAATGAAGCACTTCATAGCTCTGGTTGACTTATAAGAAATCGGATGATGAGAAATCAGATGTGAATATAGGATTAGGTGCTCTTTGTGATACTTGGTGGAAATGTCCTACCACTTATTTCAGGAAAATAAGATGAAAGCAATAAATTTTTTCACCATTTCTGCCCATATGCCGTGTACCTAATCAACACTGAAAAAGTACTGTTAACTTACAACTTTATATAAACATAAATATATAAATACACACACACACCTCCCCATGGTAGATGCTGCATCAGTTCCTTTTGGTGGGGGAATAATCTGCAACTTTGCTTGGTACTGGGTTCCTGCAGTGGGCACTAGAATTTTGTTTTGACTGCCACATCTGGAATTCTGAGCCCTGTAAGGAATAAAAACAAACTAGAACACTTCTTTACCCCTTACTTGTAAGGTTTTATTTTACTTTAGACAATATTGTCTGATCTTGGCAACCCGGGGTTTATCAGTAAAGTTAAGAATACTAAAGAGAAAGTGACTTCGGAACATAATTAGGTTTTAATTATGCCCTGTAGTAATGTAGATACATATTAAGCTCTATCGTATTTCTGTGTATTTCCCTATGAAACTTTCTTTTTTCGGGTTTTAAATTACAAATCAACATATCAGTGTATCTTACAGTTATCTAAGCTTACTGAATATTGACAAAAATCCATTTCACTGTCTTTTATATTTTATCTTTTATGTTCCAGAAACTTTGTTTTTAGAAAAACTCTTATAATTAAAAAAGCTAGTTTTTACATAATAGATTCAGAATCTTAAAGCAGTATTTCTTAAATGAAATGGACCTGGTGTATTATTTTTCACCATATTTTTGTTTCATGGGTGTTATTCCAATAGACCACAACTAATGATGAGGTATTAGAAAACATAAAATAATATTAGACTATGATATACATGAAGGTTATTGTGTAGGCACATAAATATTCTAGGAATCACAATAATAAGTGCTGTGGTAAAAATGTGTGCTCTTCCCCTCCAAGCACAGGACTGTGCTTTTCAATTTTCTCATTTATTCTAGTTAAAACTTAAGTTTTCTAGTCTTCGTTGTGAAGTCAAAGTTATAGTGCCATTTTGCCATGATTATTCACTTTAAAGTACTTCCAGTTGTTCAGCATTTTTTTTACCTGTTAAAAATGTGTCTGCCTTTACTTTTGATTTTCAGTTTTCATCATCCGAATCACATTAAAAGGGAAAATTTTGGACAGCTTTCAGCCTGTGGGCATGTCTTAAGGACAGAGAAGAGCTCTAGCTACATAATCAGTCTTCCAGGACATCAGTTACAGTGCTGGCATAATTTTAGTGATTTTTTTTTTTAACTGTACTAGCAATCATAAAAAGAAATAGAATCAGTTTTTCTAGTGGTTACATATTAGGCACCAAAATCTGTATTTAGTAAACTAATGTACGAGCTGATGAGTGATAAGGTTCTTGCACTGAATATAGTGAATGCAATCATTATGTTTCCTGTACTAAAAGTAATTTAGATCACAGTCTGCTCTCTTATGACTTGTTTTATTTCCAGCCAGGCACATTGCTGTACATACTTCATACTGTAGTATCTTTTTTTGACTTGTATGTATAAAACCGGATGTTGAAGGCAGACGTTGCATTTTGTCATATTCCTTTTGTAGTCTCGAACTGCTTGTCAGTCTTTTCCAGTTGTGATCCTGTGCTTATTGAACAGAAAAGTTTTGATAGAATAGTTTCTTAATCTTGATATAACTGTTTGAAAGAATATATTAAAATTTTTTATTAAGCATTCAGATATCCTGTAATCCTGTAAACTGACATCCAAAACAAAACCCAGGATCCCGTATACTTTACCTTCTTGTTTGATAATGTCCGTGTAGTTGTTGTAACATCCTATAGTTGTCGTATTCCATCTGTCTATATTCAGCCAGTAAATTATGGCTATATTTCATATTCAGTCATCCAGAAAAGCAACACGTTGTATCAAATGTGCACTCTGCTGATATACCACAATAGGCACAATGTAAATAAAAATGTACTTTTGCTTTCAGAATTAATTTAATGTTTTGCTGCATGTCTTTAAAATCTATTGAATCTCATAATAAAGACAGAACAGTACTTCATACATTATTTGTTCTATACACAATTTATGTGTTGGAAATTTAATATATTGATTTAAGAAAGTGAAATTACTATGATAGGGCTTAAGTATTTCAACATTATACAGGTTGCTGTTTCTTGAGAGAAGGTTGTGTTCTGATTTTGTGTGAAATGTACAATGCTCTTTAGCCGTAAAACTGAATTCTGCATAATGTGTTGTACTCTGAGTTTTTGCTGTTCCCCATGTCCCTTCTGAAGTCCACTCAGAAAAGAAAAACCCAAAATATTCTCCAAATACTGTTTGTTTGGTTTTTTTCCTTCTGGTCCCCTGCTGTACCTGTGGGAGTGGAAGCATGTGGCCTTTATGGCAAGTTTTGCAGTTTAAATGCCAGTTTACCTTCTTTTTCTAATTTGTCCACTTAATGGAGTAGACAGGACATGAGGACTGGAGCAATACTAGTGAAACTCTAAGGAACTTTTTTTTAAAAAAAAAAAAAAAGTAATTACAGTAGTTGGGCTTCGTGTACTTTGTTACCAGAGTTATTTCCCTGGTTTTAGAACTTTACAGCAGGTACTAAAAAATGAGGTGTATGTTACTTCTGAGACAGTTCAGAGCAGTCTGGCCATGAGCCAGAATTCTTCATACTTGTGTTCCCATTTTCCCTGCAGTCAAGTGATCTTTTAGTTAAGTCGCCTTTTAATGATGAATTAACAAAAGGACATGGTTGCTCTTTGGAAACAATGCATACACAGAGAACTTCAGCTGTTGTGGTGAACTTGCTCAGATCCTTTGACTCTCTGCCAGATGTGCTAAGCAGAACTGAAATACTGGGTAATGAGCCAGACTTGCTTGGATTAATTCCAGTATCCTGTAGAGGTCTTTGTAATTGGGAACACCCTAGCACAGGTGAATTGCAGCTCTTGCCAGCAGCAGCGCTCTTCAAGAGCAGATCAATATGCACGGTTCACTTGGACTCATTTCTGGTGCTGTGGCTTGAAACACATCTATTGTTTTAATGCCAAGAGTCCTGTTCAAAATGAGGCAAGTCCTTCTAATTTAGATTGTCTGGAATGGCAAAGACAATTTTCCCTCAGACCTCTCATTAGTGAGTTTCTCTTCTGCTGTCCCAGCAACCTGGTAGTCCACATGCCCTGCTAAATTTCCAATCTGTAGTATGGCTGCTTGGATAGCTATGCTTTCTGGTATGCTTTTTCTCCTTCCTTATGAGGAAAATTACTATTACTAGAATGAAGGAGTCTGCTATGGCAGATTGTTGAGTTAAATGATAACAGTTGGACATGGTAACATGCTGCACTATTTTTCAAGAAGCAGAAGATATCCCAAGTACCTCGGCTATGAGCTGGAACTGAGAATAGGGATTTTACTCTAAATCTCTTCCAAAATCCATTCCAGCTTTGGCCTATTGCAGTCTGGTCTGCTGAATGGTGTCTTCTCATCCTCAAAGATGTTGCAATGGACTGGTGAGAATAATAACCCTCTGTTCAGTGTGCAGCCTGAACCTCATGTCCCAGTCCTGCATTTTATTGCTGGTTGGTTTTATAACCAGAGTGTAATTGGATACGTTTCAGGATTCTTCACAAAGTGATATGTCTCCATGCTGATGTCAATTTTAATTCCTATTTTTTCCCCCCTATATGATTAGGTTTTTATTATACATGCTGATCTAGGTTGCAGTATATGCTACAGTATAGTAGATCATGAGCTACATGAATCTGTAAATACATTACATGCTCACTAGGCTCAAATAAAACTACGGAACACGATATGAGAGCATTCTTATTTAGGGTATTGATAGAGCTTCAATAAGCAGTAAGAAATTAGTTTTTGGACTTTGTAGGGATCCCTGGCCAGTCTTCATCCGTCTTCTCTATAAATTTCTAATACACGCTGCTGTGGTATACATATGAGTATGGATCGCTCCCAGTTTTGATACAGACTTACTGAGTTTCTTTTCTTGAATTTCTCCTTGGTATACATACTCTTTACACTGGGATTGTAAGTTGCCATTATAATCAATAGAGATCTAGCCTATACAGTCAATAGTGTCTAGAGAATGATTTATTTAATGACCCTCTAGGTGCCTACGTTAGGGCAAATGGAATTGCTCCCCAGACTCCTCTGATTGCATTGACCTCCATTGACAATAGTGGGAGATGTCTGGAGCTGTCTTATTCGTGTAGATGTGAACAATTAGTTACTCTTTCAGTTTCCTTAGACGTTTTTTATTGTACCACATGCCAAATTGCTGTCTGCTTTGCAGTGTTAAGACTCTTACACCTCTCTCGGTGATAATGCTTTCTGCATTCTCCTTTGCCATTGAATGTTTTGGGGACGCTTATTCTCTGTCTGCCACTTCTGATAAAATGAATAGCCCACTTAATTTCCTGCTTACCTTCCAATGAAAGATAAGTTTTCAAATTACATCAGTTAAGTTCTTTGAATATTGAAATGTGAGAAACACTGATTGAAAAACATCAGCAGAAAAATCTGAAAGGCATTGGTGTACTTGTAATTGATGGAATACCAGGAGTGTGAAGGGTTTTTTTCATTAGCTAAATGAGATTTCTTGCTTTAGAGCATGTTTATTAGATTTTTTTTTCATCTCATGTTAAACTACCTAAATGAGTATATTAGGGTGTAAATATTTAGTAAAGGATTCAAGATTGTTCTCTGATATTAGACTTGCCTTAAGAGTTCCTTAAAACTGTAGTGAATGATCTGCAAAAATCTGTTGAAAATAAAATGTGATTCTGTGAAAAAATGGGGATATGGCACTTGAGGATGTAGTTTAGTGGTGGTGGTACTAGGTTGACTTTGATGATCTTAAAGGTATTTTCCAACCGTAATGATTTTATGATTCTAATTTCCAATTTCCTTATAGTTCTTGATCATAATCTCATAAATGTGACTGTGTAGCTGTTTAATTTGAAATGTCTGATTTCCTTGTGGTAGATGAAGCTGTCTCCAGGTTCAAGTGGTTCTTGCCTCATGCAGTTTGGAAATCCTGAAGTTGGAAGGAAAAAAGTTGTTGTACATGCTGTGAATTAGTATGTGCTGACTGCCACACAACTTACTAGTTTTCCAGCTGAATTTTAGCTCTTGACTCAAATCTGTACTTGAGGAAATTGTGCTATGGGTTGATAACGTAGGATAAATTTTTGTTGTTGCATTTATTTGTGCTCGTAAATGACATCTGTGCTTGGGAAAAGATAATCTTGGGTTGAGGTTATTGTAAGAATGAGCTTAAAAAAAGAACAGTGGCTTGGATGAAGATATGCCAACTAAGCAGTGTCAACAGTAATGATTGGAGCGACTGCCTAGGAAATAAATGAAAGAGTTGAACCAATTATTTCAGAGGATACGCAACTGTGTTCGATAAATTTATGATTTTGACACTGTTATCTATAGAGGGTCAACAATTTTAGACAGAAAATTACCCAATGACTGTTTAAAAAAAAGAGATGTTAAGCCATTACTACTTTGAATTTTGCAGAGTTGGAACTAATCTGATGGTCAGCCAAGAAGCTAGAAAAAATTAGTGCAGTCATTTTGCTTAGTTGTTAGACTTCAAATAAATAAATTTCCCAGTACTGTAAGGAATAGATGCATAAAAACTTCCATGAGTTTGTAAAAGTAATTTTAACTGAAACATGAAAGCTTTGTGGAAGTATGAACCTGAGCATACAGTGCATAGAAGAGCTGTCAGCAAATTATTTTCCGTCCTAATATAAATACTGAATATCAGAATTGATAACAAAATTTATGGAGCACCTATATATGTATCTATATATCTATTCCTTTTTACTTATGCTCTTATTTATGACATATATGTTCTGTTGAAGGCTACCTAATACAGCATGTGTGTCTTAACTAGTGTTTATTAGGTAAATTAATTGCATTACTCTGATACTCATGTGAATATACCACATAAAAGCAAAATGTAAGTTCCCTGCTACAGCACACTTATCTATAGCCAGTGAAGTGTCCCCCAAGCCTCCGTCATTCTGGCTTTGGGCTCTTGATTTTGTCCCACTGATCAATCCTAAGAGCTTAGTTTCTTATAGGGAGAAGAAATTTAAGGAAACCTCAGTGTCACCAGGATACCCACTATTAGTACATACACTGGATACCTCAGTTCATTACAGCAAATACTCCTGCAAAACTACCCACTTGTCCAGTCTGAAGTGCACTGCTGATGACATCACGTTGATCCTACAGCCACGCCTGGAGGAAAAAGAAGTCCTTGGAAAACTTTGTTTTCAGTGATCAGGTTAAACCTTGGAGAGTCAACTTTTAGTCTTTTAATACAAAAATTCACACTGCTTCTAAGGCCTAGACTTGCACATTCAAAGATCAAAGTGACAATTTTTTACAGGACTGTTTTTGCCTCAGCTGCTTGGCTTCAGTGTGAAGCAGTTCATTGCTTAAAGGAGACATATTTCTTGGTCACTTTCTCCCTCACCAAAGCTGTGGCCCGTCCACCCACAACATAAATTATAAATGCATTGCAGATTTTGGGAAATTCGGAGAGCTAAATATAGGCAAAATAACTCAGGTCGGTGAGATGTAGCCACAGAGTTAAAAAGTTGCAGAGAATCCTTGTGTGAAGTATGACCAGCAGTAGGGGTTCTGGGACATAGAGATACTTAATAGTGTAATGATGTTGCTTCGCTATTGCTGTTTTATTGTAACTTTGGCAGTAAGTTTCCATTGATATTTAGCACAGACTATGGTGGGATGTATGGGCATACCCATTTTTTTCTATAACAGAATCAGTTTTTGGTTTCGTATTGTTTTCTTTTGTCTCAGTGGAAGCTGTCATGCAGATTGCAAGGGAAACATACACACTCCTGCAGGATTGTTATTGTTGAGCAAGTTCGTATCAGGCTACAGTAAGATCCTCAAAAGTTCTTATAAAAATTACCATAAAACTTCTGTGATTTTTGAAATCACTTGATTTGAGTTTGACCTTTAACAGGTTTTTGCTTCAATGCCCTTCAATGCTAGAATAGAGGGTAATAGTTTTATAGGTTTTTAAGCTGTTCTTCTGAATAGTTTGAAAACAAGCAATTTATAAGCAGTTAGAATGACCCTGCAAACATCTACATGCATGACATGTGCTGTACATAATTTCTTAATTTTGTATAAGGAATTTCAATTGAACCACTTCAGTTTGGTGCGTTAGAGTAAGCCGGAAGGGGCAGATCCCTCTGCCTTTTTGTTTCTGCATATTTCAGGCATGTCAAATTTTGCCTTTGTGCTTTTGCTAGCAAAAGTGGTTGCTCCTCTTTTTTGTGTTTGTTTGTTTTTTTTTTTTTTATTTATGCACAATGTAGAATGGTATTAGAAAAGAATGAGGCTGATAATTGAGTTCATTTCCCAGTCTACAGAAAGGTCTGTTTTGCAGGATGTGTTTTCTGTGATGAAATGCTGCAATTTATGGTTTCTTCCCGCTGAGGATGACCACGCAACCTGTCAGATGTTGTCCCTGCTAAAGTCCTGTTTCCCTGATCAATGATAAGAAAAGCTGAACCACAAGAAGGAGGGAGCTGTCAGCAAAGCATGTTACTGCCCGTGTGCCAACTTACACCATGTAGCTGTGTCATTCTCTGCCATCCTCTGCTGCCAAAACTCTTGACCACCAAAACAGGATAACAAGAAGGCAGTGAGAAAATGTCCAACCTGTCCCAAGGCTGTATTGTGTTATTATGTAGCTGTTCTTTCTGTTTACAGCAAGAGCTACTTCTCAGCATAAAGCAATAAGTAGTAAAAGTAATTTCCGTGGGCATTAAGGCAAGTGATGTGAGAAGTACAGCTCAAGATTTTAGTACACAGAACTGTTAAAGAGGAGTGTTAATTTTCTGGGAAACTAAGCAATACATCCTGAAGCATTCATGATTTGCTTTTCCCTTGAAAAAAATAATTGTCTAATGTAATTGCTTGCTCAAATATCCTTTGTTAAGCAAATGAAATGTGTTTTCATTCATCTTTTGAAAAAAGGAAAGATTCTGGGTAGAACAGGGCTACAGGATCACAGATTCCATCTTTGGTTTAACAGGTTCACACAGAGGTTAGAAATGAAAAAGGACACATCTTTCTATTTGATGTTTGCTCTTTTTTTGGCAGGACTTGGCCAGCAGCTGCTGCTGCCCTGTGAAGGGGAGGGAGGGTGTTTCCCTCAGCTATTCTGAGTACATGCACACACCTAGAGCCTTGCTCTCTTTCTCGTAAAGCCTTGTACAGCCTTTCTCTTCTTTCTAATGAAGAGTTGGTAAACCCAGCTCGGTTGCTAGCAAAAGTAGTGTTTGTTTACTGTTCAATCAACCAGTTCTTCTCTCTCCTGAGCAAAAAGGTTGACTAAAAAAAGGTATGCTGGATCCTGCCTCTGGCTCTGCTGGAAAACAAAATGCTATTTTAACTCTCTTTTCTTTCCCTTGCCACTTTTTAAAAATCTTTTAAAGTTAAGTCACTTTGTCAAATGCACAGTAAGGATTAATTAGTCAGTGTTTGTTCAGAGCTTTGGACGTCTTAAGTCTTATTTGGGATGAGTGCTGAGTATTTGTCTCCTTCATGTATTGGCTTGATTATAGCAAATACCTTGATGGAGAAGTTTCTTTTCTACCATTTAAATCAGGTGCAATTTAGGATTTTATTCTCAACATTTGTGTATGTTTTTATACACATTTATCATGTGTTTACATAATAAGTTACAGATTTTGGAGTATATTTTCAAAAACATTGAAGTCTTTTATATGAAAGAAAATACACTTCTATTTTATTTTTGACATATTTTAGCGAATCATTTTAGGGAACTATGTTTATCTGTAGAAAGGTGAGTATCCTTGCAGCACTAGTGTTGCCAGTTGTATGCTTGAATGATTTTGCTCAGTATATTGTGTTATCTTTTATTAGTAAAATACCAGAACCTGAGTAAAAAAATAATTTTAAGCGGTTTTTGAGAAGAAAACTTAAATTCTTATGGGGATTGTCTATGTTCAGATGCAGATTTTATTTAAGGTTAATGCTAATATTTTGAATTGAGCAAGAGGAGAGTTGTTCTTTTATATATTTTCTTGGGGTTTTTTGAGGCGAAGAGAGACTGAGGATGTGTAATTCTAAATATGATGCTTCATTATTATATTTGTGGTTTTTAGGACTCGTATTTGAACAAATGTTCCTTAATGTCTTATAGTAACTAATGCAACTTAATGGAATCTATATGTTAAGTAATCTGATTCTACTACAGGTTTTATGTCACCTATTGCCACGTAAAAAATAACATGAACTCACGGAATTGAATATTCTCCACAGAACTTATCTAAAATGATATATTGATAGCTCTGTGTTCAGCTGTCAGGATAAATATTTGATTACATCTGTATTACTTTAGAAGATTTAATTTTGTTGGAGGAGTTGGTAGTCTATCAGTAGACAAAAGAGAAAATGTATGCTCCATTTTAGAATCTGCTGAATTAACTTCTGTGCTGAAAAAAAAGTATAGATGAAGCATTAAACTGAGTGAAGAATTCTGTATTTTTATTTTTTTCCTTATAAAGCAATCAATTTATGGACATTTGTGAAAGATTTAAAATTACTATGTGTTCTCCATTTACTAACACCATGAGGTTCAAAATTTATATCACCTAATCTTTAAAGCCCTTAGAGTATCAGCTGAAAAGACCTTAAATCAATGCAGTTACACCTTTCTCTTGTGATATGCCTGTAAAACATGTGTGTTTACGTTCATATGCAAGTTTATGTAGTATAAAAACCAAAGCTAGCAGCAAAGAACTAGATTTTTATTTTTCCCCAGTTTGAGTGTTTTTAAGATTTATTTTTCTATTCAATATTTCTATTTCCAGATAGAATTGCTGGCACAATATGCAAGAATTTATTTTTCTGGGTTTTTTTCAGTTTGACAAAGGATATGCTTACAGCATTCGCCACAACTATGGGAAAGAAGGAAAGAGAACTGATTATACCCCCTACAGCTGCATGAAGATTATCATGTCCAATCCACCAAGTCAAGGGGATTATCATGGTGAGTTTCTTAAGGGAAAAAAACCCCAAATATTTACAAACAGCAGATTCCCTTAGCTGTTAAAGAGAAGTTACTCCCTCCTGTAGGCTCTTAAATTAAGTATTTAATTTCCAGGCTGTAGTGATCTTGAAATGTTCTCTTCAGATCAGACTTGATAACTTTTGTTTTCACATGCATTGTGTCATGCAGTTCAAGGAGACTTTAAATGCACAGATGCTTTAAGAACGCAATTAGAGGTGTTCTGAGATATTAATTCAATTGTATAGGAATTCTGAAGTTGGCTAGGGTACTTTGAAACCTCTTACCTCTGTGTGACTAAAGATGGAAAACCTACACTGGCTTTACCATTGTTATGCTAGTACTAAGTCATTCATTCAGTTGTGTCTCAAAACTAATTCTGGAAAAAAAATTCCACTGTTACCTGGGTGGTGGAACTTTCTAAGCTATTTACAAAGTGTTATTTTTGTGATAGGCTATGCTTTAAATTACTTGTCTTTTCCTGGTTTTTTTTTCCCACAGCTATTAAATGTACCACTTCTATCATTTTTAGTAAGGAACTAACTTAAACTCTTTTCCTGTCAGTGAATGAGAATTGTGGCCTGTTTAGGGTGGGATGTTTTATGTGACTCTTGAGCCTGTGGTGCCCTGATAACTGTGCAGTAGAGTAATTATTTAAAGAGAAGAAAAAAACCTAAGCAGTTGTACACATGGGTAATTAACTTTCCTATTAATAAGCTGTTAGACAATTAGGAACAGCTTAGCTGGTCTCTGGAGTACCTTACTGCACTAACTCCTAAGTAAACAGCCTTGTTTGTGAGCTTGCTTGTTTTTTACTGTCAGGGTGCCCATTCCGCCACAGTGATCCTGAGCTACTGAAGCAAAAGCTGCAGTCATACAAGATCCCTCCCAGTGGAATAACTCAGGTAAGGTGTATTTTGCTTGGCACTTTAATTAAAAAGGCACTGATTTTCAATTTTACTTTCTATTTGTGTAGGAATGCTATATGCAATTTGTCAGTGTGCATTGTGAAGTATTTTTTCTTATGAAAGGTCTAAACCAGAATTTTGGCTTTCTGGCTGTAGTGCTCCCACTTACGTGAGATTATTGTCACCAGCTTTTATTGTTTATTGTTATGAGTTGGTTTATTATTATAGTTTGTACAATGCAGAATTTTGTTCTACTGCTCTGTGATTAAAAAAGAAGTTTAAATGAATATGGCGGTGCTTTAGAGAATTTATTTTTATTCTTGCAGTGACTTGTGGATGACTACAGTGTAGTCAGTAGACATACATAATTGTTTTCTATAATAAACTTCTAAACACCATACTTTCTTAATCATCCATTTTGCTAACTTCCCCTAAATAACAAAAGCACATGAAATGCTAGTGAAATGGAGATTTTGATCAGCTTTTAAACAAGTAATGTTAAATTAAAAACGTATCTTGTATAGCAAGGACAATGTAGGAATTGGAACTTTGAGATGTGTACTGAAGAGCTGTGACTCCCATGGCTTGCTCTAGCAAGAGCCTAAGGTAATAAAAGGTTGCCATCATCTTCACTGGAGGAAGACATATGGGTTAGATTTCAGCTGAAACAGTTCACCAAACAGTTGTGTTTATTGACTGCCTGAAACCTGCTTTAGGTCTGTGGGAAAAAACTGCTTTAAGTTTTTGTCTTGAGTTCATGTGGAGTGTCAGCATTGCTTGTCAGGCATCAACAGGCTGTTGAATTAGGAAAAAAAGGATGTGAAAGTTCCGCTTGAAGCAGTCTCTCCTGGAAGGAATAATTAAGATACAAATTAAAAGAGAATAGTTTTAAAGAGTTTATTTTTCACTTGTAGTCATTCTTGACAAACTCTTGCAATACCCAGACTTTTTCTGAGTTATGTTTTTTCCTTTGTTTCCCCCCCCCCCCC
>VWZF01002410.1:932590-1062742 GCA_013396755.1 Sclerurus mexicanus
ATTTTCTCCTGATTTGTATGAATAAGCACTTATATGTCTGACACTAGATATACTTTCCTTTGGCTTTTTTCCTTTTTATATGCATCAAAAATTGATGCTGGTCTGAGATTTTTATCCAGCTTATCATTGGAAAGATTGGTGAGGATTTACTGGTTTAGCAGCCTTCTGTATTTCTGGGTAGGATTTAGTAAAGGTTCAGTGAATTTGCACAGTAAGGCAGTATCCTTATACTTAATGTAGTTCCTTATTTGATGTGAATTGTGTTTCTATTTTTCGTGTGTGTGTATTTTTGAGGGTTTTTCTCCTTCATAACATAGAAATGGGATTCACTAGGAGTCTTACATTGTCTTACCAAAAGTGACTAATTAAAACTGTCTCGTCTTCTTTGCCTGGAAATGGACACTGTCCTGTCAGTGAATTTTGTGGTGTCAGTTTAAGTGCAGTCAGGGTACAGGCTCTACACTGTCCACTCCTACTGTTAAAACAAAATAAATCCAAAAAATACCTCCTCCACCCAAAGCTTAATAATTTAAAAGAAAAAAAAAGGTTGGCTGTGCCTGGATTTTCAGAAATCAGTCTTTTGCATTAGACAGTCTTCGAGATATTCAGTAGGAGAAAAGGAAGAAAATCTGCTCACTTCTGTCTCCAAGTTCTCATTATTACTACCACTCCTTGTTGCTCTGTTTGCATGGTCCAATAACATTTCCATGACTAATAACAATTGAGGATCCTTCGGTGCAGACCGTGGCTTTTAAGAATCTTCTCTGATGCTAGTGATAGTTGCTGAGTATCAGAAATGTTATTTTTAACTTTAGCTCAGTGAATGGATATTAGGGATTGGATGGTTTACCAATCTCTCAAAACCTCTGATGTAGTTGCTTTTCCAGTATCTGGGTCTTCAGATTGGCATTCACCCAAACTATGCATTACCTTTTGACTCTATTAGACCTCCTGTTAACTCCAGATCCAATGAGAGCTCCCTTACAATCTTGTAGATTCCTATTTTTAGTGAATGGTTCATAGCTTGACCTTTCAGCTATGTATTTTAATAAATGGTATGTCTTTTCTGGGACTTGGGGCCTCTTACACTTGTTCCTTGCTCTGTTCTAAAATTCTGTGAATGATGCGTAATTTTTCAAACATTTATTTTGGACTGAGCTATGTAATTATGAATTGGTTCCCCACTGGGATTTTTCATCTTCTGGTTTAGAGTACTCGTCTGTCTTCCCTTGAAGCCCACGAATATCCCCCTTTCTCCTCTTGGCTTCTCTCATGGCTATTATGTGAGCCAGAATGTGGGCTAGTGTTTAGCCCTTATGGCTGTGGTTTTACCCAACATGGTTAGTTTTTATTCTCACTCTTCTATTTCTAGGGCTGTCCATACTCTTGAGATACATTCTTTCCTTTAAGGTTCATAAGAATTTCTGAGGTTTTCCCATGCAGATAAAGCATTTGGCTGGTGTGTGGTGGAAACAAACACCATCCTCAAAGGGCTTTTTCCAGGACTAGGTGTGATAAAGCACCTTGGGATGATGGTGAAGAGCAAATACTGCCAGACCTCACATGACTTCAGAAATCAGTCGAAGCATCAGACTGCTTTCATTGCAGCTGTTCTGTAGTACTGTCAGTAATGAAAAAAGTGGTCAAAACATTTGAATATGTGAATCTGCTCACTGTGAATTATCTATATCGAACTTGTTGTTCCAGTCCAGATTTTCTGAGACTGTATCTTGTTTGAGATTGTATCTGTTGAAGTCATCTTCTGGAAGTAATAAATTCCAGGTCTTGCCTAGTTATTATGTAGCCTAAAGCAGAAAGAATTAATCCTGATGTTTATTCCAAGACCTGAATTACCATTCTTGTATTTGTTTCAAATTTTCCTTAGGCTATGCTATTTCTTTATTTGTGATTATATCTTTCTGTGTTTGAAAAACACAAAAAAACCACAAAAACCTCCCAAACCAGTGAAAAAACACCCAAAACCCACCACAGTGAAAAAAACTTCACAGTCTCCTTTCTGATGATTTAATACTAGAAAAGTTTTAATAATTGCTGTCTGTAAAACTATTTTCTCTTGCAGCTAAAGAATTTTGCCTTAATGTCAGTCATCTTCACAGCAGGGCTTTTATAAATTCTGATTAAATAATAGGAAGTACTGTTTAAGTAGGATATCTTTTATTAACTCAGTATTTATTGGGGTAATATATAAAACAGAAAGAAAAATACAAGAACAATTGAGATTCATAATATAGACAAACTTTCTGTGATACCCATTTTATTATTACAGTGAAATTTGGTACATCAAAGTTCATTAAAATTTTCTATGGTTTCTCAGCTAGAATATATGCTATGT
This sequence comes from Sclerurus mexicanus, assembly GCA_013396755.1. Classification (NCBI taxonomy): domain Eukaryota; kingdom Metazoa; phylum Chordata; class Aves; order Passeriformes; family Furnariidae; genus Sclerurus; species Sclerurus mexicanus. The sequence continues at coordinate 934,944 of VWZF01002410.1, forward strand.
TTAATTGTCTTGTGGTTGATGTATTTTTCAAGTACGAATATTCTTATTGATTTCCCTAGGATTGCTTTTGCATGTAAGCTGGATGAATACAATTTAATCAGCCAAATCTAACCCTTTTTTCCCTGTTATTAAAGCTTCCACCTGACGTACTTTGTGTATGTTTATTGGTGCTCTGGTCTTACTGACACCATTAATGGGTACAATATTGTAGAGTATTAACATGACATGTCTTAATATCTTGATATGGCAAGACATCTTAATATGGTATGAGTAAAACTAATTATTTTTAAAATTTCATTTACAGTATTTCTGATGACTAAATATTTCGCTAATCTTCAGTTTATTGTTGATAAGTGGAAACAAATATTATAAATGAAAAGTTATATCTGACTCTTGCCAGGTGAGATTATAATGTTAAAAAGGCTGTGTGAAATTAGAGTGTATTGTTCAAAAATCTGATTTAAGTACTGATAAGAAAAAAAGTAATGTTGACTAGTGACTGGTGAACAGACATGTGACAGTCAACAAAAAAGCAGCATGGGAAAGAAAACTTGAGAGAATGCAACACATGCATAAGCACAGTGAGAGGCATAGCTAACCTGTTTGATAATCACAGTGACAGAAGGGTGGAAGGGGCCACTGTGGGTCATCTGGTCCAACCTTGCTGCTCAAGCATCCCAGAGCACATGGCACAGGATTGTGTCTGAATGGTTCTTGAATATCTCCAGTGAAGGAGACTCCACAACCCCTCTGGGCAGTCTGTTCCAGTGCTCAGTCACCTGCACAGTAAAGAAGTTCTTCCTCATGTTCAGGTGGAACTTTCTATGCATCAGTTTCTGCCTGTTGCCTCTCATCCTTGGCACTACCAAGAAGAGCCTGGCTCCACCTCTAGGGACCCTCCCTTCAGATACTTATATTCATTTTTAAGGTTCCTAAAAAGAAGAAACTATGAGAATATGGAAGACTTCTAGAGTGTGTGTGTATATGTTATTATACATAGAACACAACTGAAAGTACAGAAGGTACATGGTTGAAGTGTTTTTTAAAGTTTGGATTTGATATTCTAACCACCAAAAGGATGTAAGAAAGATGTAGTCAGGTGCTGTTGAGACTGTTTATTATTGAGGTTGGAAGGTGTCTCTGGAGGTTATAGGGTTCAATCCCCTGCTCAAGGAGTGTCATCCAGAGCTGAGTCCCCAGGACTGTCCATACCACATAACTTGTTCCAAGGGCGGAGACTCCACAACCTCTCTGGGCAACCTGAATCAGTGCTCAGTCAAACGTGCCTTTTAGAACAAATAATATGAAAAATAGAGTTAAAACACATGGGGTTTTTTTCCCCTGTCGTTAAAGATTTAAAGGGCAAGAGCTTCAGTGTGTCTAATCTAGAAGTATTTAAATTTGTTAGTCAAACCTTAGACTTCAGTTTCATGAAAAGTTAGTTAGCCCAAATGGGCCCTGCTGGTGGAGAAGGCAGTTCTCTGTTCATCCCTGCCTGTTGAATTTCAAGTCTTTTCCTTATGCTGGCCTTATATTATAAAGTAAATTAAAAAAAAAATTATCCTACTGTAGACTTACCTTGGGAAGGTGAGGAGGGATGAGTTTCAGATGACAGGAATGGTTGGACAGAATTAGGGGCTGTGTCTTCTCACTTCTACAGCTTCAATTTATGGTGTATTAAACTATTCATGAAATTTTTATTTAGAAGAGAGAGAAGGAAAAAAGAACCATGCACAACTCAGGATGAGAAAACAGGAGAAGAAATAACAAATGTGAAACTAAAATATTTCAGCCTATTGTTCTTGAAACTTACATTGCACACTTAGAACATATGTGAAGCAAGTACTTAAATTTTTTAAGTTTCCTTTTTCTTTCATTCTCATTTTATTGTTATTTCAGATGCTTACTTTCATACTTTATGACAGTCCAGGCTTTGAATTAGCATTGCAACAGAGGATACTGTTATCTATCATATCTAAAACCAGGCATGACTGTCTTTTAAAAAAGGTGGCTATAAACTCATGCACGATTCATCAGTTAAATGAAAATGTGTCACTGAAAAAATAGCCAAAAAATTTCTAATCATAAAATGTACTTTTTTATAGCATTATTTTGAATCTGTGGGAAAACAGAGAAATGGAATACTCAAGTGTATTAACCTGAGCAAAGCCGTAACAATGTTCTTCTAGCCCATAAGCTCATCCCTGAGGGAAAACAGCTTAAATCTGAAAAAGTTGTGCTATGCATTATAAATGTGAAACATTCAAAATCTATTTAAAATATAAAGGAAATACTTGGCATCAACAGAGAGGACAGATGACTGTACTAACCAGGAGACAAAAGGCACTGGGGAGTTCTGGGGCCAGATTTAGTGTTGATGTGGTCACAGAGTGACCTGAAAGAGAAGAGTGGAATATGTTCAGATACTCTCCAAGCAGTTGTACCCAATCATATCTTCAGTCAGTTTTGGAATTAAAAAAGTCATAGAATCATTGAGGTTGGAGAAGACCTTTAAGATCATTGAGTTTGGCTGTTAATCCAACACTGCCAAGTCCACCACTAAACCATGTCCCTCCAGAGAAGGTTAGAAATACACAATTGAATCTATAGTAGAAATATTTTCATGTTGAAAATACAAGTTAGTTCTGTAATTTAAAAAAAAAAAAAAGGCAACAACCCCAAACTTACTTTGAGTAAGTGAAAATAATAATGGCTAATTACAAAGCTCCAACTATCCTGCTTTGCAACATCTTAGCTTTGAGTACTGAGGAAACGTAAAAGCAGGTGGCTGCATACAGCTGCCAAACATCATCTCAACCTCATTAGCAGTCAGTGGAGCAACATCGGAAAAGCAAGTTGCAGATGGCAGTGAAGGAAAAGGCACATAAGGACTAACAGAAAGAGTCCTTGAGCATGTGCCTTTACTTGCAAAATAAAGCAATGCAGTGTAAATACCATAATATATGTAGAAGCAAAAGATTGCTGCTGTCAATTAAGTTTTGAGTGGAGGTCTGTTACTGGGTACACTAGTGGAGAACAGCTGCAAGCTTGCTTTTGTTATGTGCACACATGTAGTATGAAAGATAATATTTATTATGAATTATAATTCTGTTTTATTTTAATAGAGAATTGTTATTTTCAGACAGATGATTGCTTTCTAGCTGGACTGCATTCTATTGCAGTTAACCATTTTTGTTTCCTCTCCTAGTGACTTGTTCCCTGATAAAGCAAGTTAACCTACTAAGCCTGTTCTTCTTTGAATATGTTTGATGTGTCCCTTATTCCTCAACCCTTTCATAAATGCAGAAGGTGAAACTGGTCGCCCCTGACATGGATGGTTTAAACTTACATATGTACTAAATATCAGGCTAATCATTTGTCTGCCTTTTGGCTGTCCCATGAAACGAGTAGGAGCTGAATTATAACTGGGTTTTTGTTTTGTTTTGAATGAGCCACAATCATTTGCCTGGCTTTTCCACCCAACCACAACCTTTAATCAACATTTAACTTTGTCATCTCTACGTTTCAAATTTGGCTGAAATTGGCCAACCGTTCCAAGTTGGGGATGTGATATGGTGGAGAGGGTAAAGCACCAGGAGTAAAATGATGTCTACCAGTACAATCATGTATAAAATTTAACAAACTGGATGAAAGTCTCCAGACTGTTCTGGTGGGCATCTGTTCTATGGAGCACTCTGTCAGTGTCAGGAAGAGAAATGGCATGACGACCTAGCTGCCAGACTTCATTGGAGAATGCTGATATGGGTTCCTCTAACAGTTGCTCTCCGAGCTAGTCCGTACCTAAACTCACTTAAGGTTCTGAGACTTAAAATGTATTTACAACTAAATTTAGAAAGCTCCTCATTAATATAATTTTATTAGGTGTAATCTTGACTAGAGGAAGAAGAATTTTGAGAAAACCTAAAGTACTTATGAGCTAGGTTAAATTAGTTGACTTAATTCAACTGGAAAATCCATGTTAGAAAAGTGAATACTACAGAACATCATGAATGTTTCAGCTAACTAACAGACGAGTAGGTCTTCTGGTAATTAAATTATGTGAAAAATACTTTTTAAGAAAGTACATGGATAGAACATGGTTAGCATTTTCTTTAAAATAGAGATAGCTCTTTTGTATGACATAGATCCTATTGTAAGGAACAAACAGGAAAACATAAGGCAGTATGAAATTGAATAGATGAGTTCAGAATAGATAAGTTTTCTTCAATACTTAACTACTATTTTTTTCAGTCATTTTCAAGGAGAGAGAAGATTAAAAAAAGGAAATTTATATATCTACCCAGATAGTGCCAGATTTTAGACTTCATTGACTAGTTGGCCTTGACCTTGCTCTTTTACAGAAGGTTTAACAGAAGGTGGTGAGAGGGATAGAAATGTAATCAGTTGGGCTATTACAGAGAAATAATGTGGCTAAGTACTTTCCTGGCAGTGTGTTGCTGTTTTTATCCATTCAGCAAATGTAGTTTATTTATACATCTGTCAATAAATACAAGACAGCATCCAATAATGAGTACAGCAGGGATTTAAGCTGTATATTGCTGTGTTTGACACAAAGGTCAGCCTTGGGAAAGGGCTTGAAATTAACATTTCTTAAAAACTATTTTTCCTTCCACTGAGGCTATCTCTTAATTCCAGCAATTTTCTCTGTTTGATAAGCCACGAGAACATACATTTTGATTATATAAAGGAGGGAGGAGGTGATGAAACTTTAAAATATTTCAACCAGCATTGCATTCTGGTGATAAGAATAGGACTTTATGCAGCACAGAAGAGATTACCTGAAGTAGAATTGGGAAGCAAATTGTATTTACAAAAGATGGCATGATTTTCCTAATAGGTGATCCAAACAGCCTATTCACTCACATATTCTGCTGAGCTTGACTAGAAACAACTTCATTTGAAAAAGGACAAATCTGATTGAAGGTAAAAGCATTCCCCTCTCACAGATACTTGTCTAAAGGATTTGCATTAAATTTTCTTGATAGGAGCACGGTGGTATTTTACTGTGCATCTGTATGAACTGGTAATGTGGGAAAAAAACCCCAAAACAAATCGTGTCCTTGATTGCTTCATGCTTCAACCATTGAATTACTAGATTTATGTCTGCAGTTATGGAAGAGATGTTGCAATATAATAGTTTGACAAAAACTGTCACAATTATATTACTAAAATATATTTTCAACTTATTCTTGAAGTTGAGTATTGAAATTACGTTTTAAGGACTTCCTGTGGTTTTACCTTGTTTTTAGTGTAACCAGGGCATTTTTAAGTGTTGTCAGTTGCTAGCAGAATATACAGATGTCATGTGCTGCAAATGTCCATGGGCTGTTGTACAAGGCTGTTGTGGAATACCTTGTTGTGGAAGATCAACAAGGTATATGGGTGCTACTTCTGAATCCTCCACGTTTTTCTCCCTCTGTGTAGATCCTGGAGCTGGTGAAGGGCATGCATTTCCAGCTGGCCTGTCAGAAGTACTTTGAGTTGACACATGATGTAAGTAGCTCCTAATTTTTGTTCTACTGTTATCACCAGCTTTGTCTTGAGGAAAGCCTTGGAAATCATGCATGAAGCCCAGAGACTATTTTCCGTTTGCACATCCATCATTAGCTGTCTCACCTTTTTCTTTTCAATAATTTCAAATATTCTCTTGTAATTTTCTGCATTTAGATATTGATGTTATTAATACCCTCAACATTACAAGATGAAGTAAAATGTTTTGCTTTCTTCCTGAAAAGGTCATTATTGTTGAATTTTATCTATTTCAAGTCATTTGACTTTTTCAACATCCTGCTTTTGATCAAATTTGTGGGTTTTAATGCATTATGCGAGTTTGATATTGTTTAGATACACCTTAAAAATTTAACAGAAAGGATTGAAGAAGTGTAATTTAAACTAATCTCCCAGCATGTGCATACTTAATGTTGTTAATTTTTACTTGTTATCTTTTCACATCTGTAGTCCTGTGGGATTATTTTTTAAAATCAAGATTTACTGTTGACTTTCTATTGTTACTGGTTTTCACATTAGATTTCAATGGAACTGTTTGTCTTCACAAATTTCCAGCAATCATATATATGAATGTGTAGCAAAGTTATACTCTGTATCCAGGGTTATTTTGGCAGCTGTAATTTGAGAGAAACACTTTGTCTTACAGTTTTAGAAAAGGTGAAAACAAGTCTAATAACCTGGAAGTAAATTCAAAATTATGTAGTTTGAAATATAGATAACATTTGCTCTGTGTAAGCCCAAGTCAGTAGAAATAGTATTCTTTGAAGATGATTATAGACCTCAAGGTCAGCATTCAACGAAGGATAAATCAGCACATGCAGTGTAGGAAAGCTGTCTTTCCATTCTTCTGTGGCAAATTGCAGAACAGTATTATTTTTTATCAGTCTTATAAATATCTGTCTTTGCTGCTTGCACTAAGTATCATATCTGCTTTGCTTTGATAAATCTCTTATTTCAGTGAGAGAAAGCAGAATACAGAGAAAGACACTTTCTGTAGTTTGAATGGCACATGCTTATGAGGGCAATTTTTTAAGAGAATTTAGCTGCTCAGTTTGTTACCAGCCTCCTCGTAATGATTTTTCTATCCTGTAACTATCTGCTTTATTCATTTTTATTTTTTTATGAGGTAGCTACAAGGTGTGTCTCTGAAGCTGATGACCTTTGCTTTCAGTCAAACCCTTGCTTTCCTGTTTATCACTAGCAGTGTTTTTCAGTGAAGGAAATTTTGAAAGCTTCAATTACCCTAACATTGTTCCCCTACTCAAAGAAACCATCCATCTTAAGTAAAATTTTCATACGAATAATGGACTGATTCACATGGAGAATTTTACATAATTGATGTAAAAATTTTACCAAGAAAGTATTTGATATGTGTTGGGCAGAGCTGTTAGTGTTTCCTGTAATTCTTGGAAGTTAAGGTGTGGGGGTTAGATCAAATACGAATGACTTGGTAAGATTATGTTTTTCTAAGTTCACAGAGTCAGCTTCAGTAATCTAGCACTTGGCACTGAGACTATGCTCATAAATGCAGCAGAGCTAGAGTGAAAATGCTAAGGTATATTTTTTGGGGGAGGGGGGATTAGGTGATGAGGATTTTGTCTTTGCACTTCAGTGCTATGGGTTCAAATAGCACAGGTTATGAGAAAGCTAATTTTCTATTCTGCATCCTTTCACTTGTGTCAATACATGTTATAAAGCTTAAACTTTTAATAGCACAAAAAGTATATTTGTCTTTGGGTGTTGTGGATTCCAGACAGACTTACAGATGTGAATTGACAAAGCTGTTAGAGAAATCTACTTTATTTCTGGTAGTAAGTTTCAGCAAATATACAACTGAGTTAATGACAAGGCTTTTAAACTTGATGTACTTTGATCTATATTACCTAAAAATATTGTAAAACTTAGATAAAGTACCATAGGCAGTCTAACATAAAAAATCCCCCGCTTTTGTCTTCAAATTTCCTGTAATTTTCCAGCCAGAACAGAATATTTTTATTCAGAGAAATGCTTGCTGCACCCTGTTGAAAATTACAGAGAACAGAGTTGTTTCTGTATCGCTCTATCACAAATGAAGATGACAATTATGAACAAATCATCCCCTTTCTCTCTTCAGGCTCTCAAAAATGGTGATAGTTAGAGAGGGCACAATTCTTTCAACTAAGAGTTGTGTAAGCTTCATCCAATAGTTTCATTTTTGTAGCATTCAAGCTTGAAAAGGAGAAATGGTATGTGGATTCATACAGCAATATTAAATAACAACCTGTAAATAGCTTTTAGCCAAATACCATAAATCACCTCTGAAAACACGATTGTAGGCTCCCATTCATAGAATGAGCTGCTTCTACAGCTTATTCCAGTTTGTTGGGGAGAGAGGAGTTTAGAACAAAATTAAGAGTTACAAAGTGACTCTTAAATTGGTCTGAAGAAAACTGAGATTTTAAGGTTAAAAAAACAGAGCTAATTAAGAGCTTCTTCTAGGAAAGCCAATTTTTCACAATATCACTTCTTTTTAAGCCTTTTTGGTATAAAGAAGTAATTTAGTTTCCACATAATGAAAATTGGAGCATGGATGAAAGCTGGCTGGATGAAACTCATCCAGATAAGACTGAAATAGAAAATGAAATTCAGTGATGGCTCTGGGTTTAAATTTTTTCCCTTATGCCTTTTAGTACCAAATTAGAGTGCTAGGGATGTTACTGACTTTTAAGATTTTTCAGGCAAGGTCACTGACTACAGTTGCTAATTCGTGTCTGAATTAGATTTTGTTATCCACGCCACCATTTTCTAACGGAGCTAAGGCAGGCAGGGGTAATGCATTTAATCATGGTTCTCTTTGGAGCACACGCTCATCCTCTGCTTTATGATTATTCACAAGTGGCTGAGATTTAAATTGATGGGGTTTGGCATATTAAATTAGCCACACTGTATGTCCTCACGAGACTCTGTGTGTGCAGAGTTGCTTGTTATGCTTGAATTGGCCTACCCTTCTGGGAAAAAGGGAATATCGTGGGAGCAGAAATTTGCCGGTATATGACTCTTAGTCTTGCACGGTTTCTTGTATCCCAGGTTTGGTAAGCTTTCCAAGGTATTCTAAGAGCAGTATTTTTCTTAAAGTGTTCTTAGAATTCACATGAACTGTCAGGCAGATAAAAGGTGAGGATTGCCTGAATTGCACCTTTTATTTAAAGTAAGCATTTCCAACTTCTGAGCCCCCGTAAAGAGATACGAAGATTATAAGTGTGGTTTGTGGTGAGAGCTTACTTTTGAAGATGAAAGCTTTGTTGATTTGAAATATTTAGTGAGCATTAATTGAATGTTCATCCCTCAAATAATTGCAGAGCTGAAAGAGTGTGCCTGCCAAGTAGAAAGGAGCAATACAAATATGCTGCACCTCATGCTGGTTTTCTGTATTCATTTCCACTGAAGATTAAATGTTCTTTGGTACTGGTTGTGCATCTGGCTTCAGGATGCTGATGCTGGCACTGATGGAGCAGAGCTAGGCTTGATCTGTTGGGCTTCTGTCTTAGACTGCCGCCCTGTAAATATTTGTTGCTTCTGGGGAAAACAGGGAAAGAGGTGAAGCTACCCATTTCCATTCACAGTTTCACATGGATACTTAGGATCTAGATTTATATTGTGCAATTGTTACAACCTCTAGTAGTTTTCTCTGCTGCCGCTTGCACTCTAGACTTGTCTCACTCCCTCTTTTAGGTGGAGAAATTCTGTTTTAAGGTGTAGGTTCAATTGTCCTACATCTCTAAAGAGATGCCATTTTACTTACATTGTTTTAGATGTTTTGGGGTGTTATTTTTTACTACAGCAAAGACAGTGTGAAATAATGTTTGAGTATGCCAGAGCAGTTATTTTATTTCTAACACAAAGGAACAGAATTTGTGATGGAACTAGGTCGGTGTCATGCTAATATTTACTGAGACAGTATTTTTGAACTGAGGCTTTTTTCTTCAACAACATTGGAACTGTAAAAATTGTTAATTAATTTGTTCTTGAATGTGAAAAAGATGACTCTTAGGAATAAATATAGTAACTTGGTGTTCCTTTCCTTTTATGTGCAGGTTGATGACATTGGGTTTTCTTTGAATCATCCTAATCAGTATTTTACAGAGAGTCAAAGGCTACTGAGTGGTGGTAGAGAAGTGAAGAAGGAATTAAGTAATTCGGGAAACTTTCAACAAAAAAATAATAGTCAGGAAAGTATGAATTCGAATTCGACTCCCACCACATCAAATACAACAGCTGATGCAGAACTGGAGGGGCTGGAAGCATACTTCACTGAAGACTAAGCAGTTGTGTTACTTGGGTGTTGCTTGTGTTATTTTTTTCTTTCATTCTTTCCCTCCTCTAGCTGGATATGTCCCGATACTAAGGAATATGCACTTCACCACCTGGAAGACAGAGACATTTAATACTTTGAATAGGCTGAAAAAAGAAAAATATTTAAGCTGTAATTGCATCCAGTACTTTTTCTTGCTGCTTTAGGAGACTGTTTTATATGGCATGTTTAAGGATGAGAAATGAAAGTTCCTTCCCAATTATTAGGTGATTTTTCTCTGATTTATGTTTTTTTGTTTTTTTCAAAATGTTCAAATATTTTTGTCCCATTTTGCGGTCACTTTTCCGTGTATCTTCTTAATAAATAATTTGCAAAGAAAAAGTTTTTTGTGTTTTCTTTTTAGTTGTATTTGAGTGGTAGTTAAATAGGATTTCTTGTGATCAAAATTACCCTCCAGAGGAGTGAGTCTGTCTCTTCTATAGGAGGAGCTGAAGGAAAGCAGCTTCCTAATTTGTACCTTGACACTAAATTTAGAGAGGTGGTTTTGATGCTTGAAATAGAGCATAAGCAGAGTTTAGACACCTGTATGTAAGAAAGTAATCAAAAAAGATGATACTGTACCAACTGTCTCATCACAAAGAATCTAGTAACTTATTGGCATATATTCCTTTTAAAGTTTCCTCAATGTCTGAGTGTGGCTGGAGCCTCCTGTGTCTTGCTAAGCTAAACAGCAGTCTGAATGCAGCTTTGGGTCACCTCAGTTCCACCCACTGTCACCTAACACACAGACTGCTTTCAGTCCAGCAGCGACCACCATGCAGTGGAGGGAAGCTCTGAGCAGAGCTGATATTTTCTATCATGCTGTTACTTTCCCAGGGGTTTAAAAAAACTTAATTTTTATTTTACCTGGTGCCTAAGGAGTTTCAAGGCAACATTACAGCCTCCCTGGAGTGTGACCCAGCTACTGGTATAGCCCTGTAACCACATAAACATGGTATTGTCATTGCTCATAACTTGTATTAACTCTGCAAGGCCTTAGCATGAAGACTCACTGAGCTTCACTTTTCTGAGCTGGCCTTGTCCCAGATGAAGCTTTGTTTTAGCCATACCATCCTCTGTTAAATGATAGCCTGGCTTTGTACAGTTGTGTGCTGTACTGCTTCTGTTTATAAGGATTCTGATATATTTCTGTGGCCAATGGCTAGTAAGTAATAAGTAGTTATTTTGTGTAGAATGAATGAATCTGTGATTTTATGTGCCAAAGGCACAGTGGGATGTAAACAAGTCATCTGTGGCCAAGTGCCAATCCTTGAACAAATACAACCTACAGTGTTGCACAAAAGTTTTTAGGGGTAAGAGATGAAAGAAAAAATATACAAGGTGAGTAAACACACATTATATATAAATAATTATTTGGCTGTAATGGGGAATTTGCAGACAATGAAGAAAGAACAGCAGGTAGGATATTTTTGGAGATGTGCTATATTATGCCAGGTGGACTCTAGAGAGAAGAAGGAACAGTTCCCCACCACCAGCATCCACCAACTCCTGAGGAATGACGTGGGACCCTGACTGTGTGCTGTTGGTCTCGGGACCCCAAGGGGCCATGGAAAGGTGCGTGCAAAATGAGGCAGACACAAGGGACCGTATGAGTATCAGGTGGATGAGTGGCTAGTTGTATCACGGTAGGGATTTTATTTATATTGTGTTAGAGGTTTTACTTTCTCTACAATAATTGGATGACTTAGACTATTAAGACTGTGACTGGACTAAAGACTGTTTGATTACTGTTAAGATTTTGGACTAACTACACATCTTTGGTTTCTCATATATAGTGTTTCTTTAAGGGGACATAATTTGCACACGGGTAGTGCAACAGCAGGCTTCAAAAATAAAACATGTTTTATGTTGTTGGAAGAGGATCCACCAGGTTCACTGTTCCTTTTATCTTCCTTGAAGCATTCCTTAGTTTATTTAGGGACTACTTTGTGTAAACTACCAAACCTTTGATCCTTTGAATGTTATATATTCAAAGGAGTTGTAAAAATCCACCCTGGGCAAAGGCTCAGGGCTGTGGTTGTCTTGGACCCAAGGAACAAGGAGTGATGAACAGCCATGGGCTTGGTTTCTGCTGTTGGTTAAGCTCCTGGCATCACCCCTCCTGATGTGTGGAAGTCCACTCATTGTATTAGGTGGTTAAAAAACTTTGCTTTAGGGTTTTGAAATGTCCTTGGAAATGGTAACTGTCCTCTAATTTTGCCTTACTGAATACCTAAGTTGGAGGTGTCTCAGTGGACATCACAGGTCTTTTCAACAGAAGTTGGACTCTTTCAGACCTGCAAAGGGATGCATGTTCCTAAGTGAAACAGCTGGAAGAAGAATGAGGTTGTCAAGGCACTGAATGCAGGTGGTGTTTCCCAGCCACGGGAAAATGTAATTTCTTATTCAGCCCTAACCCTGCTCATGTAGACCTCAAACCATCAAACTCCTAGCACTTCCTTTCTGAGCTTTGTCTGGGATTTGGAATCTGCTATGGTGGGAACAGACTGGTTTTTCACATATTCTACAATGGATTGCTACATTAGCAAAATAAACTTATTTTTAGGAATTCAGGCATAAAAGTAAAAAAAATAAGTCTGTTACAAGAAAGAGAATATAACCACACATTCTCTGAATGAAAATTCTTAAACTGCAGTGCAAGAAATATAAGAGTATGGGGCAAAGCCTTTGTCCTTCATTGGCTTACTTCATTGGTGTGAGTTTACCTCTCTTGATTACTAGTACTAAAAACTACTTTAAACTGCATTTTCTTCCCTTTTATTAGTCAGGAGGACTATAATAAAATACATTGCGTAAAATGTACAAACTATTGCATACAATTGCAAGTAACTAGCAAAGTTACTTTCATACTTCACACATTTTGACCATTTTGATTTTTCTTTGAAAGCTGAATATTTTGAAGTTGATAATGTGGAAAAATCTAAAATGAGAAGCCTCCTTGTGAGCTGTTGAACACCAAGGAGCTTTATGCTCTTACTGATTTGTAAATTTAGTAAGAATTACTTTTTGCTTAATTGTAAACCTGTTTTAGATTAGAAAGGCAGAATCACTAAAAATATGTAAATCATTCATTTGAAAACATTTCCTGCCTTGTAGTAGTGCTATTAAAAGTATACTTAGTCAGAAGATAAGGAATCTGAAAACCAAAGTGACCCTGATGTAATTATGCAGTAGCCAAAAATAGCATCAAACCAAATAAACCAATAACCAAAGCCCCACAAAATTCCAATCCCTATTTTACAAGTTGAAAAGAAAATGCATTTCTACAGTAAAGCATTGCAGATGGGTCATTGCAAGTACCAACTCTTCTAAGTGGATTTTTAAATTGTATTTTGCTACTTGAATAAAAACAGGAATATACGTACATCTAAGGTTTGAAAATGTTCTGGAGAAGACACTTCAGTATTCTGCATCAATAAAGGAGATACTAAGATAGTATTTAGTTGTGTTTCTGAGGGGATGCCCTGTGCCAAAACATAGCCCTGTGTAGCAGTTGTGCTCACGTAGAAAGTAGTCTTTCCATATAACATCTGATGTCAAATGCACCACAGTTCAGTTTGGAGATGGATGTTTCAAAAGGAATGCTGGTCCAAAGTTTGTGATCATTTGAAGTGCTAGCATCAAAGACAATGCAACAGTCTCTGCCCTCAAAGGCATTCAAGCCATAATGAAGAAGAGAAGGTACTCTTGGGTGTTCTGCAGAAGGAAAGGTGAGGAGCTCACAGGTCGGGCGTGACTTGCAGTGATCCACTGAGATGTGGAGGGCTGCCCTGGCGATGGGTGTGCAGAGAGCAGGCACTGCCATTGTGGCACGGTAGGAGCAGATCCATGCAGCCAAACATCTGAAGCTGAGCATGTGGCATTCCTTCTCGGCATGTTTTGGGAGCAGTGTGTGGGGAGCAGTTCTACTGTGTATCACCTCTTTCTCTAGGATTTTATTCCTCTCTCCATTACTATTATGCTTTCCTTGTTTTCCCCCGTACAACTCAGAAACATCCAATGAATTACAGCTGGACAGATGTATTCAAAGTCTCAACATGCGAGTGGTTCTTTGGGGTGTATTGCATATCATGGTACTTTAGATATTTTTTTTCTAAAGCGTATCTAGCATATTCTAAAAAATTAATAATATTCTGTATCCATTTCAAGTCCTTTAAAAATCCACAAAGGATCACTGTTGTTTGAGGTCATTGTTTGTTGTCTTATCTTTCTCTTTGTTTCCTACTTTTACTACACTGTAGATCTGCTGAGTAATGGGCATCTTCTATCTAACCTGCTGTTCACAGGCTGTGCATTTCACTATCCTGTGTATTCCTCCTTGTCTGCTACATGGTAAATGTTACTGATGGTGGTTTTTAGAACCCATCATACAGAACTTGTATGAGATCCACTGCTTAGTTCACACTGGCAGAGTAACCTGTCCTTGCTGCCATCCTTGATCAATGGATGTAAGTCAATCCCTCAAGGCACCTGAAGTATTATGTAGGTAAATTGAAAAACAGGTATAAATATGATTGGGGTAACATCAAGAATAATTGTAGCTGCAAAATATGTAGAAATAGATACCTAAATAATAACTTCTCAATGGAGAAAGCACTGAAAGACTTTGCAAGCGGTTTAGGGCAGGTGAAAAGTAGATCAGTAGCTGGAGACTTGAAGGTGATATCAGCATGTTTTAATTTAGAGAGAGCAGGACTCGGTGATTAGGTGCAAAAAGAAGAAAGATGTATGAACTCTCTATTCCTCTTAGAATAAAACTTGCAGCCACAATGAAAGCATCACAAGATATGTTTCTAGCTGAAATGAAAGTTTTCAGTTGAAGTCAAAGATGTTTTGTCATATAATCATAATCCTTAATTAAGAACATTCATGAACATCGGATAATGAGAAAGACATCTGTATAGCAGAAGCAGATATTGCACAACCTTAATATTTATTTTTATAGAAGAATATTACGTTCTACTCAGGATCAGAGTTGTATCATGGGAAGTGTTAAGCAAACAGAAAGTCTCTGCCATGCTCAGTGGCAGGACTTGCAAAGTGAACTTCAGTAAAAATCAGTTTAGAAGAAATGTCTGCTCAAACTGAACCAGTCAAATGGATACATGAACTACTGCATGAAATGTAATGGTCTGTGTTGCGCTGCTCTAAGTAGATGATCCGACTGGCCATTTAAGTCTATGACACATGGATTTACTTTTATGCTTAATAAGAATTTAATTCTCCAAGCTGCAGCGTGTCCTTGGTTCAGACAGCTACTCCAGTGCTTTTGGATAGAA
The DNA here is from genome assembly GCA_013396755.1 of Sclerurus mexicanus. Classification (NCBI taxonomy): domain Eukaryota; kingdom Metazoa; phylum Chordata; class Aves; order Passeriformes; family Furnariidae; genus Sclerurus; species Sclerurus mexicanus. Next base: position 950,103 of record VWZF01002410.1, read on the forward strand.
TACAGAGGCAATTTAAAAGAGACCGAAGAGTTAGAAATGTGTGATTTGGCCACTCAGCGCTCAGGTCTTTGACGTATCAGTGGTTTGGCCAGCTGCTTTTTCAGAGAAATGATTCGCTGCAGAAAAATACCACGAAACCTGCTGAATGACTTTGGTTCTACTCTGAGCTTTGGTGTTGAAGCATAATTAAAAACATGTGAAGTTCTTAGCATGCTGTAGGTCACCTCTCATTGCAGTTGCTATGTGACTGAATGGAAGAAAAGTCCCAGTCAACTGTAGCTTACAAAGGAGGTGAGAGGTTTTCTTACATTATTTCTCTGTTAAATCAGGATGCACTGTTGAAGATAATGGTTTTATCTACAGTGATCACATTTTTCTTATTGTGATGTCCTAAGGGGTGGTTGTAAAACTGCCTTTTTTATGATCTAGCATTAATAGAAATATAATTTTTTACAGTTGGGGAAATTTTTCACTTGGATTTAGGTATTCACTTTTGGTCTTACTTCTCATATGTTCATCACTATTACAGTATATAAAGAGTAACAAGTACATGTATCTGAATCAACATACAAATAGGAAAAGTAAATCCAGTTACTTAAATATATGTTTCAAATGAGCTGTAGGATGTGTAATGAGTGTTACAATAGTCAAATATGGTAGTGCAGCTGTAGTGATCTGGTGAATGCAAGTGTGTGAAAGAAGTGCAGTACTCTCAATCTATTTCTACTTCGTGTGCTTATTAGAAGTACATTTCTCCCCTTTTTACCCTTCATTTAAAGATTGTTATAATTTTGTTTTGTAAAAATTTCAAATGTATTATGCAGTGGAAAAATACATTGGAATGTCCTTTTTAATTTATTCACTGATTTTCATGGATTTTCTGCTTATTGCCTCTATGGTTTGGCTTATGTTGACTTTTATGAACTGTGGAAGGCCTTACCTTGAAACTTCAGGATCTGACAGTTTGTGTTTAAAGAATGTCACTTCATTCATTTTCTCTTCATGCATCACCTAGAAAAAAAATCCCTACACAATGAAAATTTTAAAGACCTTTAAAGACCTGAAATTATCTCCTCCCTTTGCCCTTCTAAAGTTCACATCAAATTAAATGATAAGTAAAGAAATATAAGTAAATTTTCATCTAAACACACTCGGGAGGATGTAATTACACCCAGAAGGCCTCATGACAATATAGTTATGCCAGTTCTAGATGCAGTGTTTTGATTTCTGAATTGTTTTGGAGCATATATAAATGGGAATTCACTTCTGAGGGAAAACCAAGCCAAACTCACTACCCTTATCAGAAATGAAAATAGAATATTCAGCCTGCTGAACTGCTCCCATACTGAAGGCCAAGGTGATCTGAAGAACAGCCATCAAGCTGGCATGTCTAAATTGGTTGTCAAGCAAGTTTGATGAGATGTTCACTCTTTTTAAGCGCAATGTGGGCTCTCAGCATGTATCAGGTTAGATGTCAGAGGAGAGAAGAGCCACTTGTTTCCTGTAGGTAGCCGAAAACCATTTTAAACCTGTTTGCCTGTGTGACACTTATTTAAGGTGCTTAAATACTTCTCTGGAAGGGAAAAATCATCTCTCTGTATATGCTGTCTAGCTGTATAACTAGGTGCTAAGGTGATTTCTATGAATGGGTTTTATGTGGGAATAAACAACAGCTGCAGAGTAACAGTTTTCATATTTTTGCAAGCAATGTTCTTGTTATATGACTATTTCATTACATGATAAGTTCAATATTTATTAAATTGTCTTTTGCACAGAATTTAGAACACATTAAACCCAGTTCTCCAGGAATGACAATCAAATCTCTGCCATAATTTGAGCCACCAACACTCTTGGTTCTCGGTTCAGCTTCAGTTTCTCCAAAGGATAGTTAGTAGTTGATCTTATTTTTCAATAAATAGCAAACTCTAGAAATGCTTTTTTTCCTATTTAGAATTTAGTGCCAGTTCAAAAATTTTACATGCACTCTTCAGCTGTGGTGATTCAGTATTTTGTGGCAATGTCAATAAAAAAGAATTTTTTTAAAAAAAATTAGTTACATTTAAACTGAAAAAGTGTTGCATTTCTTAATTAGAATGTCTTACTTAAGTTTTTTAAACTCAGTTGGAGCTTATTGCCAGCAATGAAGTTTGTTCTTTTTTTTCCCTCTTTATGTTAATAGACTTAACCTTCCCTCATTGAGAATGGCTGCAAGGACCTTTTCCTCTAACAAATATCACCTGAGGGTCATTTCTGTAGCCTGCAAGAACAAAATCTTAGAACAGAAAGGAAAGTAGTATTCCTAAATATAGTGTTATTATTTCAGTTTTTAATCATTATAGCTGCAGAGAATGTTTAATTACTAAGAACTGACATTGTCCATAGAGAAATATTTAAGGAGTGCATCCCAAGCTTTATTTTACAGGCATTCTTAAACTGACAACACAAAGAAGTGAATAGAACCCTTCTACTTAACTGAGCAAGATTTATACTGCAATTGGTATCAATTGATGTCTTAACAGAGCTGAGATTCATAATATCAGACTGAACTGTTTGTTCTTCACTGCTTTTTTCAGCTGAGGATTATGAATCCAGGTCTGCCAGGCAGATGGGCTGAGTTGTGTACGTTGTTCAGCTGCTTGGAAAACTCAGAGATCTCACATGAAGTTGAATGCTCAGTGTATAGCCACAAAAGGAGATGAGCAAGTTGATTGAGTCTGATGTTTTTAATTGTGTGAACTAAAATTAAATGGTAGGGATATCCTAGAAGTATCTTATTTCCTCTGTCTACCAGTAAATTGAAAGTTGTTGGCATTCCCTTAAATTCCAAATGTCTAAATATTTCAATCAAAATCAAATGAACAACATCAACACAAGCTATTCCTGGGTACTTTTGGAGAGTTTTAATTTTCAGTTGTTGCTGAATGATTGTTTTAGGAGTGAAAAGTTGGGTCTTTAATTTGCTCTAAGTACGTAATTGCATTTGGTGTGTTTTCCCAATGGATCATGGTGTTAACGTCTTCCTGAGTTGCTGTGGTGAGAGTCCCGCATGCAAATCCTTGAATGTTGCTTAACCTAATTCTACTCTCTGGAAGTGCTTTTTTTGCTTGTGTGCGTAATTTGTGGTGCTTCACTGACCAGAATCTACAGCATGAATTAGCTGTATGGCCAAATTGTGCCCGTGGAGGGTAAATTATTAAAGCCATGGGTTACTTTGCATGTTTGTTCTGCCAGGTGGAAGACTAACCTCTAATAAATATATACTTTATGAACTAGTCTTGGTGGGATGTTTGCAAGTGACTGGTAGAATCTTAACTTCCCAGGTTGAAGAAAGCGTAAGGTTTCTGTTGGTTGTCAGTCCTGATTTGCTCATAATTCAGAACAGTTGTTAGCACGGAAAGGAGTCCAAGTTTTCATGTCAGGTTGGCTCTTAGGAACAGTTTGGCTTAATGGAGATATTAAGGAAAACTTCATTTTGTCACTGTCTCTTCTCATGTGTTCTGTGTTCAAGGAATTGAGAAGAGGAAAAATATGCACCAGAAACCTATGCAGACCCACCTGCTTCCTTCATCAGGCTGTGGGAACTGAAGGTTGCTAAAATGAGCAACAAAGAGGTGCAGCACTTGGCTTCTTATTCATGTTTGAATGCAAATCAGACAGCAGCTTCCATTGCTACTCTTTAAAAAAAACTGGAAAAAACAAACTTCAAAATGATAAAGACATGGTTGGAAGGATATAATAATATTATTACATGTATCAATTTCCGGAGGAGCTATTGTGTCAGAGTCTCATTGTTCTTGGTCTCATTGCACAAGAATATGCAAGACAGAATGTTTCTGGTCCTCAACAATTTACAGTTTAAATTATCAGATGATGTGATGAGTGAATGTAAGAAAGGGGCAGATGATAAAAAAATTAAATGGAAAGGACTCTGTCCAGAAGATGTTCTTACATTTTTGTGTGGTAATAAGTGAAGGTTTGAGATGGGTTGTTAAAACAGACATTAATTATGTCCACAGTCTCAGCTGGCCACTTGCCTATCCAATATGAGCTGGCAATTGGGTACTGAGGAAGGATTTGAAATCAATGAATACAAAGTAGGAAAACACATGAAATCAAATTACATGCAAAATAACCCGGAGCTGAAGTCTGTGCCCCCCTTACTGTCTGTGTTCTCTTGATGTCCACAAACTTTTGAGGATCTCTGACAATGCAGAAGCTCTTGGATGAACAGGGGCCCTCACTTTCTGGCTCTGAATTTTGGGTTATCAGTGTGACATTGCAGCAATAAAAAAAGGTGCAGGCATGTACCTGTTTCACATATATGTCAATGAGAAGGATGTTTTGGTGTCTGACCAGGCCTTCAGTCACACTGTTGCTCTCCTCAGTGTCCAGAAAACTCTATCTGCTCCCTTGCTTGGGACTTCTGGAGAAAGAACAGCCCGGGTCTTTGTTCTATTGTTGTCCAAGTCTTTCATTCAGCTTTGTAATACTTTTGTCAACTTTTAAAAAAACCTTTTTATTATCCTATATGGTTTGTTTTCCAAAGAAACACTTCTACCATAGAAGCATTTTGATATGCAGCAGCCCTGCTCCCATGTCCAACACTAATGGCACACGCAGAAGCTTTGTGGAGTGCTCCAAAAGAAATGCTTTAGAAGCAGGTTTCTCTTTGCAGACCTTTTAGCTGTACCTTGTTCAAGGAAAGAAAGTCCAGAGTAGCTGGCAAGTCTAATTTGATATGAGTAAAAGGACATAGGCTTTGAGTGACACTGGGCTAACACACATCATGAGGTAATATTTCTAATTTGTCATTTCAGTTATTTTAGCTCTTAGGTGTCAGCTCATAATTATTTATAAAGATTATGTTAATCTGTTGGGTTTTGGTGCACTAAATTACATTTATGAGTGATTGCAAGGGCATCTGGAGCCTGGATTTCTTCACTTGTTTCAGTGCAAATAAAAATAAGTAAATATTACACACACAAACTACTCAGGATACTTCTGTTTTGAAAAACCCTCTGTTAGAAAATAGGTCTGTAATTCAGGTGCGAAGTACTGGCACTGTGTGCAATCTCTCAATCCCAGCTCTAATTCTCATAGCTTAGACTGGCAATAACAAGCTTGATATATACTTATTGCCTATTCCGTATACTGTTTATTCTGAGGGGCAAATCTTAAATTTTCATTGTTAGTACTGCTGCTTTGTGCTCCCTGAGCATTTTGAATTGAAATGAGTTTTTGCTACCTAATGAAGCTAAGTGAGCAAGGTCCTATGGCTTCCTAGTCCATACTTCATCCCTGACAGCTGTAACTGCTCGGATGCTTAGGAAAGGAAGAAAACAAGTAGTGATCCTTCTCTGGGCAGTCCATGAATTTTTAAAGAAGCTTTTTGAAGTAATTTATATTTTTTACCTTGGCATGCTTGCACTCCTACGATGTGATTATGTATTATGTGAAAAAGCCTTCCTTTTTATTGTTTTACACTGGATGCCTGATTGTATCATTGCATTGTGTGGTGAGAAACAACAACTAAGTGCTCTTTTCACCTTCTCAAATTAGCAGGTCCTACCTGTCCTTGCTTTTCTAAACTTGTGAGTCTTACTGTGTTTAATATTTCTGCACATGGATGTTCTTCTATGCCTCTAGTATTTCTTCTTCCTGTGTCTTTTTTTGAATGTGGTTTATTTCTACCCTAGACTTCAGGTTGCGTTTCCAGAGACTCGTCTGGTCACTGTTGCAGTGCAGCTGATGGGTCTCACTGCACAGCCAGAGGCACGAGTTCACATCTCACGCTGAACCTGCATGAAGGTTTCAGTCTGGACTCTGCTGTCACTGGGTACCAGGTAATTCTGGCTGGGGTAACCAAAGGTGGCTGGACACCATGCAGAGAAAATTATCCTCTTGTGTTTTGTTGGCTTTCCAGAAACAAATGCTTTAAACACACCTGCCTGGTAATCATCTGTGCTTGAGACTGACCTGCCTGAATATTTATTAGGGTATATAGATCAGTGAATTATCTAGGTGATGCAGTGGGAGCAAGTAATTCTGTAACTAAGAGTTCACAACAGCACATATTTTTTTCTAATTTAAAATCTCATATTGTTCTAATATTTACCAATAAAGAAAACAAACATGTCTAGTAACTAGAATATATATGTAGAAGGAGGTAGTAAATCAAACAGATATAATAGGAAGGATTTTTCATAATATTGTTTTTCATAACAAATCTAAGGCATTTTAAACTTTGTCATGCTTCCTGATGAATGTTGAGATTAATATAATAACTTCATTTATATGAAGTATAATCTAGGCCACTATATGGAGCCCAGAGTGCTCTGTTTCAAACACTTCAAATATCCTCTGCCTCAAGCAAAAGCTTCAGCTGTAGTAAGAAATCTACCTCAAAAAGACAGGCTTTATTAAAAGAGATGCTCATTTAAAAAAAAAAAAAAAAGAGAGATGTATTCTGTCTCACTTCTAGCTCTCAGAGAAAGGATAAATATAGGGTATCTAGGCTTCTCTAAATTGTTAGATTTTTTTTTTCCCCCCAGAAAATTGGTTGTAGGTGTGACAAACATGATTTATCATCTCTCTGGACTGTATACAGGTACTTGATTGATTTCAGTGTTGTGAAAGCCAAAGCCAGCCCCATGTTTTATCACCGTAATCCTCTATGAGAGATCTTGAAGATTAGATGAAATACCCCAAATATAAACTACTTTTATAATTACTGATTGATCAAAGAACAGGATTGTGTATACTTTGTAAACACCTTCTCTTGTTCTGAGTATCGCTGATCTCATAGTCTCTAAACACAGGTAGTTAAGGTTCATAGATGTCTTTGTATTTGAATGCTCTGGTTTGTATTCTAGTTCTGTGATTTTACAGCCAGAGTGAAACTCTGTCTTCAGCAAATTTCATTTACCAACTTATGTGCTGCAGCAAATGATTTTGGTTTGATGCCATAAAACTGGTCTATTTCATATTTTAATAATTATTTTATAATCATAACAACTGTTAAAAATTTGTAGTATGCAAAATACTCCCTAGCCAAAAAGAAAAAGCAATAAAAATATCTTTTTCTTGACAGATTTGGTTGACTGAAGATTAAGAGAACTACCATTTCTGTTAATTTATCTTTTTTAATGCAACTTAATAATTTATGACAAACAGTTTTGGATATCCAAAATGGGTACCTGGATACTTTATTCCTCTTTATGTAATGACAGAGCTGTCCTCCTTAGTCTAGATATGTTCCCCTAATATGTTAGGCTTAAGAGACATTCTGTTAAGAAACACATTCTGTTTCCTGTTCAACTCTTCCTAGCCAAAGAAATTTTTATCAAGAAACTTCATGAGCACTGGAAACATGTTGAAAACAGTACTTAAACAGTCAATTTATTTCTGCAATTCCAGACTTGCTTTAGAGAATTTTTTTTCCCAGTTTTAAATAGTACTTTCAGGAACAGAAGCTTGTTATTGAAATGGAGTCACATAAGGAAATTTATGATTCTTGATCAGGCTCCCTGTTGTTTGGTTTTTACCTTTTGTTTCTGATTTGGAATGAGTATTTGAAGTGTTGCTTTGTGTTTCTCGACATGTAGATCAGTAAGCAAACGCTTTTGGTCCTGACAAAAGACTGAAGAGGAATAAAAATTTTGTTTCCTGTAATTGCATTTGAGCTTTTAGTTCCAGGGACACAGCATCAAAGAGCCCAAAGGCACCACACAAGAAAGTCAGAAAGGCAACATTTTTTTTGTTTTTGCTTTACTTCTTCAAGTAGTACTTACACTGAAGAGAGAGTGTTTCCATCATCCAGAAACCTCAGCCTTTGTGGAAAAGGAAGGATTTCCTCTGCCTGCTGGACAGTATCAAAGCTGGAGAGCTACCTTGCCTTTGATTGGGGATGATCTGGTATGCAGTCAGTCACTTCCTTTTCCTTTTCAGAGTAGGCATATATTCTTATAATCCTGATTTGGAAGAAGTCAATTTTCTTTTTTCAGAACATATTTTATTTCCTCTCCGCTGCTCACTAACATGCAAAATATACTGCTCTCTGCCAGATGTTCTATCTTTTGCCTCATCCCTTTAATCTTACTTGCAGGGAGAGGTGCTCATTTGGGAGCTGTTTTCATAGTAATTTCTCTCTGTGAAATGATAGGGTAAGAAGCTATACTAACGAGGATTGCTCAGGAGGTCACACGCCAGTGGCAGCTGTCAGGATGCATGGTGAGCCACAGGTGATGGCTGAATACAGTCAGAAATAAATGCTTTGTCAGAATGGACTGTGGGCAAAACTTAGTAATTCTGTGTTCTGGCATGCATATTTCTTATTAATTCACCACAAAATGGCATATCTTTTGCATAACTGTATATGAAAAGGGTCACTTAATATGATTTTTTATTTGCTTTACTCAAGATCTAAACAATTAAAATACTCTGGGGCCTGGAGGGAGAAAACTGTTTTATCTATCTGCCTTACAAAAGAATGGTTTGCAAAGAGAATAATGAAAAACTGTGCAGTCACATCTTCAGGCTGTGGAAGTAGGTACAGTTTTCAGCTGGCATGATGAAGTATGGTAAAAAGGGGACTAGCTGGGTAATCCTGTCAAAAAAAAAGAGGGTTCAGGTTCTGTCAGAGGTAAGTGGAATAAGGTTTTCCTTTGGTGAACTAGAAGATGATGGCTAGACCCTTAAGTTATGATAAGAACATAGTCTTGCCTGCTTACCAGAAGTTGCCAGAGTTTAATGACAGATATGAGCCTAAGGCCAAGTATTTCCAGATCTACAAGCTGCTTGAAAACCCCTCTATCTAGTTACAGTGAAGTTTTGGCAGCGCTGGGCCTATATCTAGACTCCTCTCGTTATATGTCTGGTGTGCTCTCCCTGGGAAGTCGTGGGGCGGGGTACAAATACACAATTTGGTGTTTAGAGCTCCGAAGGGGTGCAGCTGCAGTAACAGATTTTGATGTTGACATCGTCTTTTCCTGCTCTGTTAATCTCTTCATCTCTTGGTGACGCTCTGAGGAAACACACAGCTCTCCTCTTGATGGTGGTGAAGAGCGGGCTGCACAACTGCCCGCGTTGTGCCAGCAGTGGGAAGCTTGTGGCACAAGCACTCATGTTTCACTTCCAGTTCCTCCCAGACTTGAACTGCACTGTACCTTCTGCCTAGCAGGAGGAAGGGAAAATGAAAGCCTTTGACTGCCGGAGCCTGAGGCAAGGTTAAAAATCATGTGGCCTTGTATGGAAAGCTGCTAATTTGGCAATGTTTTTGTATATGCCTGTGTTTCTTCTGAAGTAACAACTCGTAGGAAGAGCGTGACATTATTACAAATAAAGGAGAGTTGTTGGCAGGGCTGTTCAAAGGGAGAGGATAATGTATTGCTACAAGGTGAGGGAATGGGAAGTGACTAATGAAGGCAGGAGCTCCTGTGTGCCAGCAGTGAGCAGAGACACCCTTGTGTGGGGACACACTGCAAACGCTGGGACAAGAGTGACCAGAACTCCTTTATTTTCCCTTCCTAATAAACGTATCAGATTCATGTTGTCTTAGCAGGCAGAACCCTACTGCTGCTGTTAGTGTTGTGCACCTGAACATTACCTTTCCTGCCACTCAAAAACCATGCTGCAGAGCTCAGGACAGTTTATGTACAGTTTGAGATGCAGCCGTGAATTTCCCTGGTGATTCATGGCAAATTGCTTACCTGTCTCACCTGCAAGGTAGAGGGAACCATCCCTCCTTACCCCAGTTCTGGCCCACTTGCATCAGTCTATACCACATGTATTGTATTTCCTATGGAAAAGATTTTCTCCAAACTTGTCTGCAATGACAATGAGCAAGGATGAAAATTCTCTTTCCAGGTTCATAGTGTGTAAAGGTGTATTTTACCCGAGCAACAACTTTGGATTGTAATAGAAACAAATATTCCAGGTGGCCTCTTATGGCATCCTGATGCTAAAAGTTCTGGGTGTTTGGGACACTCCTAGTTGCTAATTCTGTCGTGTTCTAGATTTTATATTGATCCAGTGATGCTAGATTTCCATCTGCCATTTGATGTTACCTTCAAATCCCTGTGCAGCACACCTGGAACTGTTCCTACTCCCCTATCACAACACATCCTCTGTTTTAGCCCTCAGGGCCGGGCATAGTCTGTGTGTAAGGGCTGCAGCATGGCATACATGAGGTAGGAAATGAAATCCTCCTTCTGACTGCACGGATGGTGCAGGCTGCTCCTGCTTTGTGTTCACTTTTCTGTTCTGCTCTTTGCTGTAATAGTCAGTTCAGATGCAGCCACAAAAAATCTGTCAGCTCCATCCCATTTCTTCAGCGTATGAAAATCCCAATTTGAGTTATTTAGAGTGTTGTGAGTATTTAATTATTTTGAATGTTCTGTTTATCTGTGCTTGCGTTCCCTCCTGGCACAGCTGGCACGGCTGTGTCTGAAACTTAGGGAAGAGGATCCTAGATGGATGCTTCTGACTAGCTCAGCTGTACTGTTTATTTCAGTTTCCACCACAAAAGCTCTGAAAGCTGGTTAAATACTTCATGAGTTTCTTTCCTACCCTATTGAGATGAGGCAGGGACATGCAGTTCAAAACAAGAACCAGGCTCAGTGTGGGGATGCCAGTTTCCAATAAAACATTTCAGAATCACAGAATATTCTGAGTTGGAAGGGACCCACAAGGATCATTGAGTCCAACTCTTAGATTTCTTTATGCATGTGGAAGATTTAATTACTTAAACTAAGTTTAGTTTAACTATTTAAACTAACCTACCATCCAGGTTTGAGGAGATTCACCAGGCAGAAAAGCAGATTGGTTTTGTATGGACTAGAAAAAATTACAGTGAAGAAGGGTCCCAGAAAGAAAAGTGCAGTAATCAAACTGGGACATGACTGTCTCCAAGGAGAAAAAGAACAGATCTTAACATGTTTGATTGACTTGGGTTGTAAGAGAGGAAAGGGAAGACTGGAGATGACCCTTGAGATACAGGCCAAAAATGCAATATTGAGAATGTGACATTTCTAACAAAGAACTGGGAGACAAGAAGACAGAGGATGAACTAGTGTTTTGATTTTATTTGTGCTAAGCTGGGTCTGTCAGGAAACCTCTCAGAGGGAGATGCCAGTGAGAAGCACAATCTGCAAATGTGAAAAGAATTCAGTTTTTAATGGCTGGAAAATTTCCGAGTCTTAATGAGATGGCAGCAAGGTTATTATTTATAATGTCTCTGGTGCATAGTTCAAAAGAAACTGGAACATAACTATGAATTCACTGCAATTCCAGGGAAAGAGGGGCTAAAAACCTCCAAAAAAGTGTGCCATACAGCTTCTTGAAATGTTACGCTGGGCCCTTTTGGCAGAGATTGTAACTTGTGATCCTGCATTTTGCCTATTTTGTTAGGAAATCTTGAGACTGATCATCACCTTGCAGAGAAGCTATGCTAAGGCCCATGAAGGACAAGAAGGTGATTTGGGACAGTCAGCACAGCTTCACCAATGGCAAGTCCTGCCTGACCAACCTTGTGGCCTTCAAAGATGAAGTGACTACAGTGGACAGGTGAAGGGTTACAGATGTCAGCTGTCTGGATTTCTGTAAAGTCTTTGACAGTCCCTCACAACATTCTTCTCTCTAAATGGCAGAGAGAGGGATTCTGTGAGTGGACTGTTGGGTGGATAGGAAGACGAATGGTTGAATGGTCACGTCCAGAGGGTAGTGGTCAATAGCTCAGAGTCCTGATGGACATCACTGACAAAAGGTGTCCCTCAAGGGTCTGTTCTGGGACCAGTGTTATATAATATCTTAATTAATGACATAGGCAAAGGGTTCAAGTGCATCCACAGCAGGTTAGAAGATGACACCAAGCTGAGGGTTGTGGTTGACACTCCTGAAGAGATGTCATCCAGAGGGATCTGGACAAGCTTGAGAAGTGGGCCCATGGGAATCTCATGAGGTTTAACAAAGCCAAGTGCAAGGTGCTGCACCTGGGTCAGGACAACCTCCAGTATTAATACAGGCTGGGGGATGGACAGATCAGGAGCAGCCCTATTGGGAAGGCCTTGGGGTGCTGTGGAGGAGAGGCTGGACATGAGCTGGCAATGTGCCCTGGCAGCTCAGAAAGACAAACATCCTGGGCTGCACCAAAAGCAGAGTGGCCAGCAGGTTGAAGGAGGTGATTCTGCTCCTCTGCTCTGCTCTGGTGAGACCCCACCTGGAGTGCTGCATCCAGCTCTGGGGTCCCTAGCACAGGAAGGACATTGACCTGTTGGAGCGAGTTCAGAGGAGGGACACGAGATTGATTACAGGGATGGAGTACCTCTGCTATGAGGAAAGGCTGAGAAAACTGGGATTGTTCAGCCTGGAAAAGAGAAGGCTTTTCGGTGACCTGATTCTAGCCTTCCAGTACCTGAAGGGAGCCTATAGAAAATACAGAGACGGATTTCTTAAAAAGACATCTAGTGACAGGGCAGTGGGGAATGGTTTCATTAGGAAGAAAGTCTTTACTCTGAGAGTGGTGAGTCACTGGAACAGGCTGCCCAGAGAAGTTGTGGATGGCCCATCCCTGGAAGTGTTCAAGGCCCAGTTGGATGGAGCTCTGAGCAACCTAGTCTAGTGAAAGGTGTCCCAGTCCAGCAGGAATTTTGGAACTAGATGATCTTTAAGGTCTCTTTCAACCCAGGCCATGCTATTGCATGATTGCATGATGTACCCAAACTCAGTTTTGGTTATCCTTGCTTTCCCCTGCCCTATGACCACTAAGTGCATTTTAGAGGTTTAATTTGGTTTGCTTTCTCTTTGGTGTCTCTTGAGCCCTGTAGATCTGGCATCAGTTTGTCCCTTTTTCTCCAGTCTTACTGGGCATCTGTTCTGCTCAGTGGGACAACAGGAGGATTAAAATGGATTAAGCTGGGTAAAGTGCCAAGGTGTCAATAAAAAAAAACAGGAAAGAAAAAAATTTCAGATATAAGTCATAAAAAGGTGGGGAGGTAAGAGGAGAAACACAGCTATATTTTTGGATGGAAATCCTGACAGGTCTATCAGTCAAGATGAAATCTCACATTACACACTGCTTTATTTGTAGTCCAGAAATTCCCCTAATTGCTTTGCTAAAATCTCTACAGATCATTTTGTAGATAACATTGAAATAATTTCTCTCCATACCAAAATGTCATTTTTGCTAATAATGGACATTTTTAGACAGGAAATGAGTAATGTACAATCCATTTGAAATTTTTAAAGGTGGAGGCAGGATGTAATCTGCCATGGAGAATTGAGGTTGTTACTTGCAGTCCTCTGATAAATGTCATGGGGGTTTTAGCAACCATGGGAGGGCAAGTCTTTGCAGTGAACTCTTCCTTGTGGATTCAAACTGATTTTGAATTATTTACACCAGTGTTTGTCATATTGCAGATTGAAACTCACTGCCTGAAGAATCTTTGAGCAGGCTTTTGTCATCCCTGTCAGAATTTACTAACATCAGGCTAATTTCTTTCTTGCTGTTGCAATAGGGAGAAGGATGTTTATTTTGGGGTACTTTGCACAGCTTGCTGGAGCAGGACGTGCTGTGTGGGGTCTGGCAGGACTTGCTGCTCTCTGATCTCCACCAAGAGTTTTTCACAGAAGTCCGATCAGAAATAAATTTGGTCAGTCATGATTTTCCAAACATCCAAATATTTTTAGAGCATGCATACTAAGCTATTGGCACCTATTGAAAATGTGCTACTTTATAAAATGCATTTCAGGAGACCAAACTGTTTTTCATGATTTCCGGTAAATAATTCGAAAACTGCCTACGCTGCTTAACTAGGCCACAAAATGTTTTAACTTTAATGAAATGGATATGTAAAAGCCTCAGATATTGCTTACATTAAAGAGATGGGCTGTTGAGCTTTTCAATAACCACGGCATCAACAAGACTCAAAATATAAATAATTAGTCGAATTTGCAGACAGTTGGCTGAATTGCAAATTTAATATAATTTCATTGATTCTCCACGTAGCTGGTGCACATTTATATTTATTTGAGCAGAGAAGGGAGACAGAGCAGAGATGGGAAGCCGTTACCTTAAAGTAAATCAGATTGCTTTTTACTTAACTGTCTCTAGGAATGCTAAATAGTTCAATAGGAATTGTACCCCAGTGATTACAGTAAGAAAAGCATTGCACTATTAAAAATAATCAGCACTTGGGATTTATTTCTGAATGTTTGCCTTATGTGTTCATTCAAAATGGTCTGAACAATAGAAACCAACATTGGTATTTAAATGCTGCTATAATGAAACAATAGCTTAAATGTGAAATCAATGTTGAAAATGAATATGTATTTATTCTTATTGTAATTTGTGATAATTCTCTTTGGTTGTAATCTCTCACTACACTGAGGGTTTTTATCAATTTTTCCAGTTGATTTTAAGCTTATAAAACCCAAACACTGAAGTGTCTTGTGTAAACTGTGTATGCCTCTGTTTATCATTGTTATTGGAAAGTTTTGAATGCAGGGAAATTCTCATCTGTTGAAATTAAAAATTTTGGGCAAACCTTTGAAGGAGATGTCTGTTACAAGGGCCTCTCAGGCTCTGCCTTAGTGTGTGCAGCAGAACGGCTGAGAGAGCCTGCGATGGCACTGTTGTTTGTGCTGGGTTTATGAGACCACAGGTCAAGCCTCATGACTGTGGTTGCTACCACTCCCATTAGCCTTTTTAAAGACTTCATTTTGAGAATTTCAATTTCTAACAATTTGTGGATCAAAACCCGCCCCCAACCATACATAGAGTATCAGAGATTACTTTCGTATTTCCCTTTCCTGGACATCTTAAAATCACTCCTTAGGGGTCTAGGGGCTGCAGATTGGAAGCCTGTCATCTCATTTATACATGGAGTGTGGAATATTGATCACACAGTATTGTGGCTGGGGAACTGCTGGGAAATCAGGCATCTCAAGGAATGATGATTTAACACTGGATATCTGCAGCAATTATCTCATCGGGGGTTTTTTGTCCTATCCCAAAGTCACATGTAGTTGTTCCAGTTTATGCTTACAATAGACAAAACTCAGTGGTGAAATATGAACCATTTTGTTAAGGAGAGGTTTTCTTTTCTGGCCAGCCTCATTATAAAGGTGAGATGGTGCATATGGGGCACCCAGTAACAGGTCCATAAGAACAGCCAGTAGCTCATAAACAGATCTGCTTATTTTCTTGGCATTGCAGCTGGGCAATTAACACAGCTTATTTTCTGGGTGACACCAAGGTCACAATTCTAGCCTAAGGGACATTATTACTTACTTGCTGATACATACATACATGCACATATATATATATATATATATATATATATATGTATTTACTGAAAAGGATTGCAACTTGACCCAAAAATGACAGATGAAATTGGGTTTTTTTATATATGAAATTGGTCACATTAATGTCTGAAAATGAGCCTAACAGAGATGAGACTCCTGCTTGAATTTTAAAAGACAGCTTCCTCTTGCAGCCCCCTGTGGATCACATTTGAGGTCATTAAGTCATTAGCAGGCAGCAGGGAGATTGTAATTTTGCTGTTCTTCAACCTTACTATTCCACTGTGCAACCCCTTTTCTACTCACGTTAGCACTTCTACTTGAGTTGATTACTAACATTATCTTTGAATAAACCTACTGGTTACACAAGAAAAGATGAGCATCTGAGAAAAGCTGTTAAATCTGCATTTATAAAATTATCTCCCTGGACTTAATTATTACTATCCTGCTGGATGCTCTGATTCTGCACTTGCTTATCCCTCCACTTCCTTTTCTTTTTTGATAATACAGCTTCTCATAATCCACACAAGCCTTGCAATATATTTCACTCACATGCTGACATTTCACTTTGTTGTTGATATTCATCCCTAGGTATCCCAAATGCCTGTCAATTAATCAGTCATCAGCCTGCGGAGTGCTATTAGAGCCAGGGATTAAGCATCCGGCTTTCAAATGAGGCAGCATTTATCAATTCATGTGACTCTCACTATGAAAAAAGGAAAATTGTAGTCTGTCATTGCCAGCAGCCTTCAGGGTGGTTAGACTACAAGGCAAACTCTGGACCAAATCCTTCTGGATCTGTTGGAGGTATCTTACAACTTCAATGAATTTTGGCTCCTTCTAGCTTTATCTGTTGTGATCCACTGATTATTCTGTCTCATGATTAAAAAAACTTGGAATCCACTGTGGCCTTTAAATGCTGTTTTGAAAATTATAATTTCCATGAATGTTAAGAATATGAGCTGGCTGAAGCAACTGCAGAAATGTTGTAGGTTAGAAATTAAAACCTGAAAAACACTTTTGGTAATCCTCCCCCTACTTTTCCATGCACGATTTCATGCTTTCCGTCTGTTCTATGCATTGGAGTGCTTTTTGTGGTGGTGTTTTTGTTTCCTTGTTGCTCCTTAGTGTAAACAGGGCCCATATACATGCTGCTGACATAAGAAGCAGGAGAAATATCTCCAATTTCTCATATGCTACTGTTTCAGCAAAGCCCCCTGGGAGACTCAACTTCTGCCTGGCTGGTTAGGAGCCAGGGCTGGCTCTGAGCTCCTCAGCAGCAGGAGCTGACCTCAGCATTGTCAGTCAGGTGAGGAATGGCCAGATTTTGGCTCTAGAGAACGTGCGAGTGTCATGGGAGGGTAGGTTGAGGCTTGTGCAATCCTCATGCTTGTGCTGCTGTTTGGGAAACAGGAATGGCCAGGTCTTGGGCCATCCACCTTCACACAGGCATTAGCACAGGCAGGTGATGAAATGGCTGGTACTGACTGCAGCTGGCTCTGCTTTCAGCAGAAGATTAGTTTAAATACACATATTTCTAACCTAAATGTGAGTTGCTGTCAGTTTCCTCCTTGTCTGGTAGTCCAGAGCAGAGTTTTTATGTTGGAAATACCAGAGGCTGACAATTTTTTTTTTAAAACTTGCTTATTAAATGTCTTTCTTAGAGGAAATACTTTTTGAATGAAGTTCCTGGTCTGAAAGAGGCAGAGAAGGGGTTTAATTCCCCTCTTTCTACTTTGCATTACATACTCTAATAGTTATGGCTGTAATTTTTGAGAAATACATGTTCTCTGGGGTTTTTTTTTGTTCATTTGTGGGTTTGTTTGTTTGTTTGTTTTTTTCCCAAATCCCTTTTCATCAGGATGCAAGTTAAAAAACCAAATGACTGAGAGCTTTGAAAACTTTTTGCAAGACAAGAAAGTCATCTCATCCAGACTTATTTGGCTAGTCTACACTATCCCTTGAAGGTCTTTAAATGACCAAATCTTTCATGAAGCCTTCTTCAAGCCTTGATTTTGGCAACACAGAACATTTACTCTCAGTGATATTTGGTGAGTAATAATAGTTGATGAGTACTTAAGCATTAGTTGCTGTAGGAATGGAAGCTCAATGAAGAAGTCCAAGGCAAACAAATGTCATTTGTGAAGTTGTCAGACTGAGAAAAACTAAATATATAGTTAACAGAGATGTAATTCAGATTACATCTGAAAAGCCTTCAATGCTTAAGTGTCTAATTTGTACGTACATAAAAGCTCTTTATCATATTTGTAATCCATCGATCTGGTCCTTGGCAAGCCAGGAATGCAGCATGAAGGGTGGTAGCAGCAGACAGTGGAGTGACTGTCACCACTGCCAGAAGCTGCTGGGGACTGTGTGTGCCCCAGAGGCAGTTGAAGGCCATGGCCAGAAAGGGGACTTGAGAGTCAGGACATGCACACACATTATCTATATGTACACACACACACGCTTGCAGCTTGCTTTGGGGCTGGAAGAAGTGCTGCTGCAGCAGCTGTGCTGGCATTGTGTGTCTGCTGAGCCCTGCAGGAGAGAAACAGATAGAGATGCTGCTTTTGTTAGTCTTTTCTCAAACAGTCAAAATAAGCTCTTAAAAGCATAACTGTCCCTGCTCTAGGGGTTACCCTGGCAGAGCTAAGCTGGCTTTCGGATACAATTTGTATTTACTTATTTATTTAACATTCATAACCAACATAGCTGTTCCAGCAAAGCTTTAGAGGGTAACCTTAACCTCGATAAAATGACCACGGCACTGCTAATCTTTGCACAGAGTAGTGCCATATGTTAGGCAAGGCTCACTCCATTTTTAATGGGATGTTCAATGTAACATAGTATTGCAATCTATCAGTCAATAAAAATGTTATTTCCTCCCTAGGCTATATGTATTCTCACCTGTTACAACAATATTTAAATGATGCCAGTTGCATCATGTTTATAAACAGTGCCAGATTGGGACTGCATGCTCCATTCTGTCGGATCATGTCTGTTGAGTTATGTGGGCACTGCTCAGTTGACCAGCTCCCTTTGTTTTCCCTGAATTTCTGCTTGGCATTTACTTCTGGGGAGGCAGATCCTGCAGACAGCTTATTTGTGGCTCAGAAAAAAGACACACTTTAATGCCCTCATGCCATATTTATCATCATCTCTCCCACCTTGCGAAGGAAGCTGCAGACATTGTGATGGATGGAGGATGACTCAACCAATTTTGCTGTGGTTTCTGTAAGTGGTATTCTCCATCTTTGGGCAGAGAGAAATGGTGTCATTTCTTCTGGCTGTGCCACACAGCAGAGCTCTCTTCTCCCGGCTCTTCACTGTCTCTGTAAATAACCATTGCCTTTTAAAAGAGGCTTCGCCTGATCAGGTGTTGCAGTTGCTGTGTCACAGAGTTTGTCAGTGGCTCAGAAGCGAACCTGCTTGTCACCCCTCTCACTGCTCTGGGGGTAAAAGTACTGCAACATCAGGTTGGCCTTGTGTATAGCTTAAACCCCCCAAATAATAATGTAGTTGAAAGCTAGATATACACATTGAGGGAAGAGGATGCTAATGAATTCACATTAATAGAGAGCTTTGTCATTTAAATTGAACTCTGGTAAGAACTTTTTTTTTTTTTTAAATATTAATGTGATTTTAAACTGTTTCCAGTGTATCATCATTAAAGGGACGTATTGTTAGGTAAGAAAGTAGTTGTGCTCCCCAAAGAACAGAGTTCAGTATTGTTTTCTTACTTGTTATCCCATTTTACTTCTGAGTGCAGATTTATTCTGCCTCATGTTGCTTCTAAACAAAGCTCCAAACAAATGAGTCCAGACAGACGTAATTTCCCCCATACTGTCTGTGGCAACGTTTCCTGGGTGCTCATGGCAAGGAGGACTTTCAGCCCCCTGTTGTCTCCTGTCTCTGTGGGAGCAGAACTTGCCATGCGGTTGGCGCAGCTGCCAGTGACTGTGACCGGGTGTTGCTCTGGGGTGGTGGCACTGCAGAAGCTGACGTTCAGGGGTGCAGGACCATGCCATGCAACTCCATGCTTGAAAGGCTGTGCAGAGACTGATGGAGGACAGGTATGGACCTGATGACTCAGACCGCAGTCATTTGTCTAATCCCCTGCTGAATGCGTAGCACTAGGAACTGGCTTTTTCTCCTTAATTAGATGAATGAACACAAAATGTGACTATTCCCTACTGGCTGCATTGTATTAAGTGCTGAAAAAAACCCAGAGATTAAATAACAGTACCAGAAATCAATCTTACTAGCTACTCACTGGGTTTTTTTCCCCTTCTAATACGCAGTGAAGATATAAAAGCCTAAAACTGCAGTAAGAAAAGTCAGAAGATGAATATTCTGCTTTCAGAGTTTGGCTTTCATGACTTTTTTTTTTTTTAATGGGGAGGAAGAAGAAAATAATTATAAAATGACAATGAAGTAATTTTGACAGTAAAAAAATAACCGGGGTGCATTTTATTTGTTCTTTACTATGCTTGCTTAGGGAATGAATCTTCTCTTTGTACCAAGGGGCTTGGTTATAAGTTTTAACAAAAAATAGTTTAGGATCAGTTCAAAACCAACAATGTCTGCTTGCAGCAAGGAGATATTGCCTAATCAAGAAACAAAGCCATGGAGGAAATCCTGATCTCCCTCAGCTAGCAGCTTTAGAAAAATTACCTTTCTAGGTGTTTGATAAAATAGGTAAGTCTACGGAGTCAGATAAAAAAGGTTGTAGATAAGGGTTAAAATAGCCTCCAAGATTGTTCTAACCTACACCAGAACTGGGCACAGCCCCTTATCCAAAGAGTGCTGCCAGGCCTTTGGATATCTTTGTGCCCCAGTGTGCCAGACAGATCAGACTTTGTGGAGAAAATCAAAGCCAAGCTTTCTCCCACCACTTTTGAAAGGTTTCTCCCCAACCCCCACTCCCAGATGTTGCCAGATGTGACCGGTGACTGTTAAGTAGGAGTTATTTTTGCTTCACATCCCCTCACCCCCTTCCCCCAAAAATAACAAACACCCCCCCAAAAGTCCCCAACCAACCAAAAAATCCAAAATCCACAAACAAACAACACCCCCAACCACAAAACTATCCAAAAATTCAAAACCCCCAAACAAAACAACCTCCCTACACAAAGCCCAACAAAACTTGGGCTTGTGTAAAGAAAAGCAGAAAAATAATCAGTCATAGTGTACAAAGAGTAAGGAAAGTTGGTGAGATGCTCATCTTGGTTGATTTGTCCCCCTGTGTACAGTCAGGCTTGTGGCTGTGTGCAGGTGCTGGACTCATCCAGGCCGATATCCATTAGGTACATCTGTTGCATGTTGACATAAACTCATGTGCTCTCTACAGGGACTTGTTGTGCTGAGGCTGTCACTGTGAGTAATGGCTGCTCATGTGATAACTCAATGTAACTATTTGATAGCAAGTGACTTACCCAGGTTTTTTGTAGAACAACTGTACAGCACAAGTGCTTATAAATGGGGACTGCTGTCTGTTACGATAAGTCAGAGTGTTTGTTTTGTCCTGTACTTCCAGCATATTTAATTTACATCCATAATGAGGCAAACCTATTGTAACTACAGGCTTTTTTCTGGTGTAAAGGTGAGAATGGTGAAATGCACCTCTCAAGGCTCTCCAAAATTTCTCCCAGCTAAGACGCCACCTGGCCAGCATGCTGCTGGGCATGGGCTCAGCCCTGCTGTCCTCAGGATCCCCATACCCGCTGCTGCAAAAGGACTTATTGTTATAGCTAAGGAATGAGTCATGCCTAGCATGGGTACGTCCTTTGCACTCTGCAAAGCAATAGGTTGCACTGCTGATTCTGGAGCTTTCTCCCTGAGTGTCTTTCTTGGGCCTTTGGGACATAACAAGCAATGAGGAGAGACTTACAATGAAGTGAGATGGGAAATGGAAAAGGTTTGTGATTACAAAGGGATGGAGAGGGCTTGAGAAGTGAGCAATTCTTTCTCTTTGGTCCTAATTTCTGAGGAAGGGTTTTTGCTCTGGTACAGTCAGTAGTGTCAAGTGAACATTTTCTTGTGCATTTTTTTCTTTTTGTGGTGTAATAAGGTATCTTTCTCTAGTGTAGGTTGTATACATTTATTTAGTAGTAGTCAGGATGTATGGGTTTGCTTTGTCCCTTCAGCTATGGCCTTATGGCACTCTCTAATGTGGTCTGGAGGGAATTTGCACAGGGCATCATACAAGGCATTCACATAGCACAGTCTTCTTGTGGTTGAGGCTTGCAAATCTGACTTGCATGGAGAGGGATAAAATAGCTCTGGTGTTTCTTACACTGGTGATGGTGGGATCTCCCAGAATAAGTAAGAAACCTAGAGGCTGACAGCCTGAGTGTTTTTCCTAGAATGGTCCAGAATGTAGGCTAATTTGTAGCCTTAGGCATTAATTTTGCCACAGACTGTGAGCAGCGAATGATGGTGTGTCCCACGGTTCTAGGTTGGTGGGATAATGGAGCTGGGTATGCTGGGAGCAGCCTCTTGCTCCTAATGCTCCATTTGGAGAGTACTTGCTCAGCCATGATTTTGAGAAAAGAGGCCTGGACAGCCTGGTATCCAGGGCTGCCATAGACTGATGAGATCACATTTTTGCCCCATATGCTCGCTCTGACTCCACAGAAATGTTCTTGCACACTGGCAACAGAGTGATATAGGCACAAGAGAGGATGCGTGTTTGGTCTTTGGAAATATCTCTTAACTCCAGTGGCTTCTGAAGAGCATTTCCTCCCTCCAGGCTTCCTCCCTAGTTCACTTCTACTGTGTTGAGGGGAAAAGACTAATTCTTTTCTTCTCTTCCTCCTCCTCCTTCTCCTCCCCCTCTTCCCCTATTTAGAAGGGGAAATAGCTTGGTTATAGTTTAGTGTTGCTTCTCTCATCTCATATCATAGTGTTTAGCAGATGAACACTTAGCTCAGCACCCAAATTCCCACTGCACAGTCCACAGCCCCTGGATCAGACGATTTAAACAGCTCTAGATGAAATACTTTCCCTTCCCACCAATATAAGCTTTCTGCAGTAAGCCTTACCCATTTTGCTCTAGTGCAGATAGTAGGATGGTTTGTGCCTCACAGGTGCAAACTACTGGTTCTCTTCAGCTCAGTCTTGGAGATCAAGTGTTTTTGGTACCCAGTACAAAATGAGAAGTCTGCGTGTAAAGTTCATTGATGTTTCTGAGACTTAGTGTTGACTGCCTGATTTCCAGCCCTTTATTTGGCACAGGTAGCATGTGGTGAATGACAGCACAAAAGACTGTAGACCAGTTTCCATATTTTAATCTGGTTTTTACTACAAGAAAAGGGAGACTGTTTCCTGGCATTCCTCCACAGCTCTGCATAGCCCGAAATTAAATTGCTAGAGCACTGCCCTAAGCGATTTTAATTTACATTTCAATAGTCCAAAGTAGCTGTTACTAAATCTCCTTGTTGGAGGAAGATTAAGGTTTTGAGGTTTTCAATATTGGGCAGAAATAGGTGTTTAACTTTGAGGGTCAAGGTGTTATTTCTTTTGCCATGGAAGGGTATGAGCACAGGAATTCTGGCACTCCATTAGAAGGGTTTAAAAAGTACCAACCCACAGTTTTTAATTACTTCCACCTCAGCTGAGGAGTGACACAGGAGGAGCAGACCTGTCAAACCTAAGCTGCTCAGCCTGTGTGCAGAGGAGCATGTGGTTTCTCCTCTCCTCCCATACATACTCCATTGTGTATGATTTATTAGCTCACTGGAGACAAAAAAAAGGGGCAGAAAAGGTCAAGAAGGGTAGCTTGATGCTTAAAGGAGGCATGCGCCTAGAAAATCAGGAATATTACTATGACCTTGTTTCCAAACTCTCCCTGGCAGAGCCCTGGAGAGCTGCTGCATTGACTCTGAGGCTGTGGGTGAGAGGGGCAGCCACGGCACATCCTTCCTCTCCCTTCAATTGCCTCATCCTCTGTCCCTCTGCAGAGAAATAGAAAGCTCTCCAAGGCTGTTGCTGGTCTGGCTCTCCCTCCCATCGCCAGCCCCTTTCCGTCCTCCTGCTCTGTTCCCAGTTAGTCCTCTATCCTATAGCAGTGAATTGCCTCCATCATGGAGAGGCTGCAAGACAGCTCCACACATGATATCTTGGACAACCTCAAACAGTGTGTTTTATGCTGAAGTCAGTGCAAGAGAAGATGTAGCAGTTGTTGGAATTGGTGTTCACAGCACTGGTAGCACAAGGCATTCTGTCCTGTCGGCTGCCTGGGCGATGCTGCAGTGAGGAAATGGGTCTATCAGACAGAGTGAAAAATAAATTACTGTAATGAGGACAGAAATCTGTTCCTAGCTTACTGATGCTTAAAACAAGCCAGATTTCTGGCTTCTGCAGATCCTTTTCAGTTTTCATCTTCTTCCCTTTCACAGGGAAAGCTTTACCTCACTAGCCATACCTCCCTGCTACAAGGAGGGTGCTGTGGGGACTTGTGTTCTCATCTGGCAGTGTCTTTTCCAGCCTGTCTCTGTAGTGTCCATGCCAGGGAAAGAGGTGATGTGCACTTGGCACTGACAACACCTGATGAGGGTACTCTAGGTTGTAGAGCAATGCTTTAGTGTATGAAACTGCTGCACCTTTATCTTTAAAAGTTGATTCCTTGGATTGTGGTGCAACTCTGACTTGCTTCTGTAGACAGTAGGTGCAATGGATGCCTGTCCCATTGCAATGCCAATATCTAGAGGCACACTCAAAAAAAACCTGAAAAAGAAGAGGGAGGACACCCTGATACAAAATCTTTTAATAAGGTTAATCTGAAGAATCGCATTGCCAAGCTGTTTCGTGGAGTTACTCTTTCTACCCTTGTTCCATTATTTTTTTCCTTTTGTAGGAAAAATGTATTGCAATGTTGGGGAAAAACAAACCTTCCAATGAAACAATGATGACCATCTCTCATCTGACATCAAAATTACTTTTGGTACAAGCAGTTGAAATGCTAAAGATTTTATTTCCAGAAACTGAAAGCACAAATTAGATGGAAGAATATTCACCTGAGCATTAGTAGAGTTTCCTCAAGCAGAAATGAAGAGTTAAGCTCCAAGCATTCATCGGATTAGAAGCTAAAAGGATCTGATTTTACCACAGAGCATGCTGTTAGATGGACTTACAGGGTGTTTCTCTATTCCTTCCCCCCACATATCTCCCTCTGTATTTTTTCTGCTGTGATCTGCTGTCATTCTTTAGATGCATTCTGCATCTTTTCTGGAAAATAAAAGCCCCAGCCTCATTTCCCAGACCCCCATATGCACTACCTTGTCTGTGAATCTAAAAGGTGCTCCAATGTGTGTAGAAAAAGTCAGTTAGGCTTACAGACAAAAGGGCATCTTTACCTTAAACCTAAAATCCAAAGTCCACAAACCAAGGAAGCTGTTCCCTGCCCAGGACTATTATTCCTTGGGAGTGATCTTCCAGATTACCTTAGGAGCAGCTACAGATGCTGACAAAGGCCATAAGTGCTATATGATATTACAAGAAAAGGAGCCAGGTACCACATGCAGGTTACTGTAAAAAAGTGGCTTGGTTGCTTAAAAAGAAAAGTTATAGCCAATGAATGTTTGAAAGCAGTTGGTGACTTCTGATACTGTGGATCTGACTCCCTCAATGCATGAAAAATGACTTAAACTCAGTGGATGACTTTGGAGGAATGGAGCACGCACTCAGCCCAAGCGTAAGCATTTTCTCCAGAATAACGCAGAATTTAATGTGTTACAATAAAAGCAGCTGCTTTATGTAATGACCCATTTTATCATGTAATTCCTGTCTTTAGCTATGAACTGCCAGCAGTTTTCAAGAAGCCTCGAAGTGTCCCTGCAATGATGTGCCTGTTACCGTATTTATGAGGGAAGGGAAGAAGAAAACTAGAGCTGTAAATGTTTTCTGTCATTGTTGGAGGTGTTCTCTTTTGACTGGGCCTGGCATGGTGGCCCTCAGGGCATCTCTGTCAGATATATCTGCAAGATGTATGTCAGATATCTGGCAGATATCTCTTCCTTGCCCCTTTCCTTGCTCCCTACTGCTAAAAACCATTGTGTATTTATGGGTAAAATGCCAGAAATGTTTTGGAAGGGTTCTGGTGTTGGATTGCAGACTCTGCAGGGCAGCATTGGAGTTTCCCTCGTGCAATGCAGTCTGGGCTGGGTCACTCAGTGTTGCTGCTCTAGCACTTGCCACTGCTCTTTGCTTCATCCTCTGCCAGAGAGAATAAAAAGGGAGGAGCTCTCCTCTTACTGTCCAGAAACTACTCTGGGAAATAGCAAATAGTGATTATAAATTATGCTACTTTATGGAATATATTGGAGCAGATGTGGTCAGTTGCTTAAAATCATGCATTCTCCTTATTTCTCCAGAAAGAATTGTCTTAAAAGAATGAGGTACAATAAAATATAATTATTCAGCAAGTGTTAATAACTGGAAGATAATGCAATGAAGTTGTATCTTTTCTATTTTAAGATGAGAACAGTTCTGCATTTCACATACTTCTAGCTTGTTTTTCATAGCTGGTTCTTTAAGACACTCCTTTATGGTCCTACCTGGTATGGGCTTAGTTCAAAATGGCCTCAGAATTCCCAGCAGAACCAGAAAAAAAACGTGAAATTGCAAAGCTACATAAAATAAATTCCACAAGGTTAGTTTTCAAACTGTAGTATGCCTAAGCATTCATTCCAGCTCTACTGGGGGGAAAAAAATTAAGAAGAAAACACCTTTTAAACAGACAAGTAAAGCTCATTATTTCATTACTTCTCATAGCTTATCTGAGAGGGTTATTTCAGTCCAGACCATTTCTGTAGTCCATTTCCTAGCACAGTTCCAGGAGCATCTGTGCTGTGTGGGTGGAGGGGGAAGAGTAATGGAGGGAGGGGGTGACCTTCCCCTGCCAGTGTCACCATAGGTGCTGTGTTGAGTGACCCAGGCACCAGCAGCAATACAGCCACTGTGGACCCCTGAGAACACATTTGGCAGTGGGAAGTGATCTGCAGCTGATCCTTGGAGTCACTGTTAGTGGACAAACCCATACTCTTCACAGGTGACCGTGTCAATATGTGAGATAAGAGGTGACTGTGTCATATGTGAGATAAGGTGAAGGTTGGCTAAAAATATAAACTAACCTCTAGCCTAGTTAAACATTTGTTCCTGATACGGTTTTTACAGTTTAACATTTACTCTGATAGTTTTTATGATGACCTGTCTTTATATCCTGAGGAACTGAGTTTCTTTTTTTTCTCCATTAATGCATTTCTATCAAACAGACAAATACATTTTCCTGATTTTCTCTCATGTAATGCTCCCCTTTTTTCCTTTGTCTTCCATCATGCTGCAGTCCCCATGAAAGTCTCTTGTGACCATTACATTGGACTGAAGTTCAGAGTTGGTTTCTTTCTACCAGAGGCTCCCCTTGGCCTCTCTTCATATGCTCACTTGCTACATTAAGTAGGTAAGAGCTTCTTTTCTTGAGTCATTGTTTATCTGGGTCCCCATTTGCCAGAGCCTGGTAATAAAGCTGTATTAGGTTACTTGTCATTTGTAAGGAGCAACATCCCCTGCTCTGCAGTGACTGGAGGTGGAATAGCCTCAAGATAAAGGAAAACAAAAAACAAAACATCCCTATTATGGTGACATGACCTTGAGGGGGATCCCCTCTATCACAAATTCTCTCTTGCCCTTTGTGTGTAAGTAGGGTTGCTATGGACAGTAGAGTTGGTGTGTTTATTTTCTGATTTTTTCTCATAGTGCCCAAGGTGAGTAACTGGAATTTCATTCTCTCATTGCTTACCCGTGATATCCAGAATTCATGTCTTAGGGGCCAGTTTATCTCTAGAGAGCTAATATATAAAAGTGGTAAATTCTTATGGAGTAATTTCATTTCCTGTGGGCATACGGATTTGGATTTAGTTTTGCTTATTGCAAAGGACTTTCCTTTTTTTTTGGCATACTTTCTTCTTGCTCTTGGCCCTGCTAATGCACCTGGAAAGGACTGACGTGGATTTTCTTCTGACTTTCCCAACACAAGAGAACCGTTAAATAAGATTGGGATTGTGGTGTGAATTTGAGGCCCCACTTATACCTCTGGGAGAACACTGAGGGCACAGAGAAAGGATGCAGGCTGTGAAAACTTCAGTGACAGAGGATGTGTATTACTCAGGATTAACACAGAAGGAGCTCTGGGTCAACTGGAGTCAGAAACACCCATCTCCTCCCTACGTGTTGCATAAATCATGAAGACATAGCAAACCTTCTGATGCTGTTTTTGCAGAATGCATTCGCAAAGCTGAAGGTTTTTTTTGAAACAAGGTTTTGGTAGAGACATACTGGTAGAGACACCTTGAAGTGAATAAAACTTTTGAGCAGGTGAAGGGCACTACTTAATGTTATGACCATTTCCTCTGCAGCATGCAATAATGTTCTGTTGTAGAAGTTAGGGTCTGTTTTAGATGTCTTTTAGCTATACTGTGACTTGCATCCATAAGAAAGACGAGCACAGGGGGCATCATGTTTCTCCTTTCTTGTGGTCACAGTTCCCTATAGGTTCAGGGTAAGAGGTGTGAAGGCAAGGACAGTGAGTATTTCTCTGTATACATTAAAACCCTTTTATTATTAAGGTTTGATATCATCCATGTCAATGTAGTGCCATTGTTCCAGTGGAAAAAGAAGAGCCTCCATTGCGCTGAAGTCAGTCCTACAGGGAATGAAACAGTAAAACAGCACTATCACCATAAATCAGACCTTTGATCTTCAAAGTTTGGTGGTGTGCAGGGATCACTACAGAAAAAGGAATTATTTGGCAAGGTTAGTGAGAAATGAAATTAAACCTGTGCAAGCCTCTGGAGTTTTGGGTTTTTGAACAGCACAGACTTACTTGGATATTTTGTTAGTGTGTAATTCCCTCAGCAAGCAACTGGTTTATGCCGCAGCATCAGAAATCAGGTATGCAAAATATCAGTGAACATGAATTTTGTTAGTCAGGAGAGTGTACATTCAGGCATCTTTAGGGGTCCCTTAAAAAAAAATATAACATATTGTTTAAACTTCCATACAAAATTGTATTGAGTCACAGGTATTGGAGCTGAAAAAGGGGAATTTTTCTTTCCAAGCTTACCTGTAAGCTCTCAAAATCTCTACAAGATAAGTGGAACTCTTGTGTTTTTGACTGAGGAATTAATTTTTGAAACTTACAAAAAAAGTTGATATTGGAAAACTGAAATGCTTGTAGCAGACTCCTGTGCCTGGGGGAAGTGCTGTCTTCTCAGGGCCCAGACTACTCTCACAGTCAACAGCTTTCACCCAGCAGTGCTGGGCTCATGAGTGCAGATGGGCAGAGGGGAGGCTCAGGTGTGGTTTTGCTCAGCTGCCAGCCAGAGCCCAGCAAAGCTGCTCCTCCCTGGTCCTGGTCTGATCCACCCTGGACAGGCTGAAGAGTGGGGAGAACAACTTGTGCAGAAAGTGCAGGCTGATCTTCTACCAAACTGGAACTTTAGTAACTGAAAGTAGAAATGAGGGAGGAGGGAAGGTGGGAGAGGATTCTGTACATCTGTTCTCTGTTTTGCTGGGATTTGCGGCTGCCCTGCCTCCCCCAGTGGGAGTGCAGGCACTGTTTGTCCTCCTGCAAGGGGCATGGCATAGGTTTGGCTGGGTGTCAATAGCTGTGCTTCTAGCAGGGCATGCTGAAGTTCTCACAGATATTTCTTAAGAAGAAAAAAGCAGTTCATGGATTATTTTCCTTGTCCTGCCCATCCCAATTTAAAGTTGTCAAACCTATGTGTGAAGCATCGCAGTCTCATGGGCATTTGTGGGCACAAGTTTTCTGAAGTAAACAGAAAGCACTTCTTTGAAAATTGCAATCCTAATCCATTTTTCTTCAGTATAACATCTGCTTTAGTAATGACTGTTTTCTCATCAGTATTCTTCTATGGAGAACTGAAGTAGATAAAAGTATATTTATCTCTATTAACTGCAAATTTATTACAAGTTGCCACTACAACTTGATTAGAAAAATATATATTTTTTTTAAAGTTTAAACTACATGGCATTCGCCTTGTTGAAAAGAGGTGATAGCTACTGTTCCAGTTATTCTTGTCCATATAGGTATCATACTACTGCACTGCCTGGTAAGACTGCAATAGACAGTATTTTCTTGACATTTCTTTTCACATTTGTATTCAGGTACATTGCACACAGTTAACAGTGACTGATACTTTGCTGCTTCAGAAACATAACAAGAAGCTAAAATCTCAATTTTTCCACATCTATTTCAGGTGATTGAAATGGCAAGGACAAAAATCCCCTAATTCTGTGGAGAGTGGTTGCATCAAATAATGAACAGAACACATGACGTGACGCTTGGGATGTCCTGCATAGGGCCAGGAGTTGTATTCAATGATCCTAATGGATCCCTTCCAATTCAGGATAGTCTGTGATTCTGTTATTCTATGATAATGTCACTTGTTAAATGCTAAGACACAGCTTGATGCTGGGAGTGTCCTGTATCTGCACCATGTCTAGGGGGATAATTTGTGTTTAATAAAGACTACTGGGGAGTATATGTATTTATATATTTTATGGTTATTTGCATAAAGGTGTTATTTGGTGTGGGGTTTTTTGATTAAGAAGACTATCTGTCACTGCTTTTTCTAATAGCATATTCCAGCAGAGAGTTCTTGCCTGCTCAGAGTAAAACCAATCTCCAGGAGCTAACCACAGTTTCAAACAACAGAGAAATTTCAATATGTTACAGAGTCCTGCATATGGCTGGCTGCTTCTCAAGTTAAAGATTTATGATATATTTAAAACGGATGAAAACTGGAACCACCAGTTGTGAACTATTAATGGCAGACCAGTAGACTTCTGCATTCAGGTAAGGTCAGTTGCTGTGCACCGTTGGGAAAGAAAAAATAGATTCAATATAATTCAGATCAATGTGCTTCAGTATATTCTCTTAAAACATCCTAATTTCCAGGCAGCCTGTAAACTCTAACCATTTCCTGAAGCAATTAACGAAGTATAATGCAAAAGCAAAGCAGAGATGAAAACAAAAATGAACTATCGACTGTAAAACACAGAGTAAACCTCATGTCATTTCTCCCTTAGTCATAGCTAAGTGCTGTTAATCATCGACTCTTTGTTGCATTGTCAGGTGAAGGGCTGAGATTTTAAGTGATTTATATGCCTGTTGTTCACTTTGCAATGCAAATGCCTGGAAGTGCAAGTGCTCTGCTGCCAAATGTCAGCTGGGAAGAGCTAACCTGCAGCTTTTTGTGCTCTGGGTGTACCTTGAGCTCCTCTTGAGTCATCCCCCCAGGAGTATGACCTTTTTCTAATTTGTTCCTAAACAACTGGCTGTGTAAGTGCCAGCATACTATCAGAATATCTTATCTTTCCACATCCTGTAGCATAACTCTTCGCAGTGTAAATATTTACACGTTTACATATAACCAAGCTCTGGGGTCATGCATCTGGTGGTATTGCCGCTGGCACTTACAGACCAAGGGCTGAGCATAAGCATTTTGTACGACTAAATTCAAATGTGTTTGTTTTGGAAGAAATAGATCTAAAAGAAGATTAAAAATTGGACCATGACTCTTATGTGGACAGAGAGGTTAAAAGACAGTTTCAGTCCTTCTATTTTTCTTATGCAAGCACTAATTAAACCTGTTGGACCAAATTATTAACTTAAAGCAATGCCTGCATTAAAATGTATATTTTTTATATATATGTTTATAAACTGCTGATCGTTAGAGATTAAGTTCAGACTTCATGCAAGTAAAAGGACCTTGGCCTTCATCCTGCCACGGAGTAGGAAATCTGTAGCTCCTCAGTGCAAGCCACACACTGCAACTCTCTAGGGCCACAGAAATGGCTTTAAAATAATCTTTCTTATTTTTCTTTTATATTTTTTGTGGGTTTTTTTCCCCAAGAAGATAAAAACCTGTGCGACATTAAAAAAAAAATAAATCTTTAGCTGTCTTTATAATTTAGGTGCACCTTTATGCCCTGAACTTGTCTAAAACTCAAGTCCTCTCTCTATACCTTTAATGTTGATTCAGTTATTTCTGAGTACCTAAGGACAAATTTTATGATTCACAATAATGCCAAGAAATACCGGCCTGCTTCTCACTATTTCTATTCTAGCATTGTGCTCTCTTCAAGCTTAGAACACCTAGTGCTCACTTAGGTAAAAGAGGTAGCAGTTTATGAAACTTTTTTTCAGAAGGGAAATGTGTGCGTGCCTCAGTTGTCTCGTTCAGTTTGCCACTTTACAGTATGTTGTCTTTCAAGAGAAGAATAATACATTTTAGTAGTTACTTTAATGGGGGAATGCTGAGCTGCTGTTGGATGGAGATATGTATTTTCTGTTCTCTCAGAGTAGTGTTGTCTTTTGTTCCTACTTACTTTTTGGGTTGCATTAAGTTGTTTGTTAAAGGCATTAAACTCTTTGTTTGTGTGGAAGGGGTAGTTGACTAATTTTCTTTGTCTGAAAAGAGAGGAAACGGCCTCAGGCTGCATCAGGGAAGGTTCAAGTTGGACATCAGGAAGAATTTCTTAATTGAAGGAGTTGTCAAGCATTGGAATGGACTATGCAGAGTAGTGGTGGAGTCACCATCCCTGAAAGTGTTAAAGAAATGGCTGGATGTGGCACTTAATGCCATGATTTAGTTGACATGTGTTGTTTGGTCAGAGGTTGGACTCTGATCTTTGAGATCTTTTCCAACCTTAATAATCCTATGATTCTATGAAATTTGAAATCTGTTGCTGCATAGAACTGTGATGGTCCCCAAAAGATGAGAAGTGCTCTAAATATCACCTTTTTAATGTTCAAGCAGTAAATAACTTATAATTTAATTGTGGGAAAAAAACCATATTCACATCCTAACATGCAGTCTGAAAATCTCTGTGCTTTTATGAAGATTCTTGACAAATTTCCATTTGCCTTTCTGGATTTTGTTTCTTTAAGCAACCAACACGTACGGACTTGTAAGTCTCCTGTACTCCTGTACTGAGAGTGTCAATCACTTGAGAAGTGTAACTTCTTGGATGCTTGCTGAGTCCTCTATATCTTTTCAGATAGTTTTTCCCCTTTCTTGAAGCTTTGTCAAACCTTTGTCATTAATCTGTAGTAGTTTTAATATGTTTTTTAATGTTTTATAAGTCTATTTAATCAATCCATTATACAGCAGTATAAAAGTAATTTGAATGATATATTCTCTAATAGTCATAGCTTGCCTCAACACTAACAGGATAAACAGATCCATAGATCTTTCTACATCACCACCTATTTATTCTTTTCTCGAACTTGACTTACATGGTAGACTATTTATTTCCCTATTTCTAAGCAGCAGTGCCATGTACCTGTACTTGGTTAACAAGTCTGTGTGACTGCAGAGCTCTTCAGTCATGCTTTTATTATGTTTATCTTCAAGCTTTTCACTTCACGTTATCTTTTCATACAGACTGCAGGTGGATCTAGAGACAACTGAGGTAAATCTGAGGCTTTGCACTGACTTTAGTGAGCCTCATTTCTGTCTCCATGGGAACACCTGAATTTTTATATGAAACAAATAAGCTAGAAATACATTTGTCTGTTATCGGTTAAGTAAATTCATAGTTAGCATTTATTATTTAAAGTCATGTCATCCTGATGTCTAGTGAATATGATGTCCAAACAACAGAATCTTTTATTAAGCTAACTCTTGCCATTCAGAATGGCTGACTCTTGCCCTTCAGACAAGCTCCCTTAAACTTTTAAATTTGCTCTAATTCTCCATGAAACTTCCTGCACTGTAGTGATATATTTTATGCAAGTATGTTTTCTTCACCATAGACTGCTGGCATTAAATGCAGTAACATTAACTCATCATTACACATTTCATAACCTGTCAAACTCTTGTACCATTTGAAAGGAGACTTTCCCTGGTTCATATATATAGAAGGAGTTCATATTTGTTCTGCAAGTCATTTCTCACTTCTGAAATTCATTCCCTGCTATGTGCAAAGGTTGTGTTAGGTTTCTGCCTGTGGTTTCAGATTTACGGCTGCAGTGTTATTGCTAATCACAGACAGGAAGTATGAGATGGAAAAAGGAGTTAGGAATAGTTGGCAGTTCTCTGAGAAGCTATATTAAATCTTCAGGTATTAATCATTTCAATGAGGAGAAAGAATAGGAAGTGCTATAAGAAAAAGGTTAGGCTAAAAGCAAATTCTAAGTCTAATAAGAGTGGATGTGGAGATTTGGTCAAGCTACCAGGGATGAATTCTAAAGAACTAAATAGGAATGAGAGAAAAAAATCAGAAAATCCAAGACATGCAAAGATAAGTAAACCAAGAACTTGCAGTATAAGTTACATATTATATGTATATTATTCATTCACTCACTCATATTATTCATTATATTCACAGAATATTCTGAGTTGGAACAGACGCACAAAGATCATTAAGTCCAACTCTTACAACATAGGCCCATACAAGGATCAGACCTATGACCTTGGTGTTCTTAATACCGTGCTCTAACCAACTGAGCTAATTTCAGGGTACAACAACAGGAAAAAAACCCATTCCACTTAGTGAAGAGGGAAAGTTGTGGATAGATGAAACAATATATGGAAGCATTTAAAGCCTTCTTTGCTCCGTTTCTCAGATTATCCCGTGATGAACTGCTATTTAGACAGGCAATAAGTAGATCAAAACTGAAGTTAGACCAGTTGAAAAACAGATGGGAGAACACTCAAAGCAGTTTAGCAAATTATCTGGATCAGAACACCTGTGCCAGGACAATGTAAGAACTGTCTGAATCAGCCACGAGTCATTATTAATCTTTGTGTGTTTGTGGAGGGGAAGTGAAATTCCTAAGGAATGAAAGCTTGGTACTTACCTTTATCTTATTAGGAATGGAAGGTTTTTATTCTTTATTCTGAATAAGAGAAAAGTAAGTCCTCCAAATATTAATTTTTGTTCTCTCTGGGTAAGACAAAATGAAATGGGCTTTCAGTGTAGTGAGGCAAATTTGGATGAGACAGTAAAACAAAACAATTCCCCTAAGCCTTTCTAATGTTAAAGGGGTGCTTATTCATGGAAACAGGTTGCTTAGAGTGGTTTTGAGAGCACAATTTTGGTGTGGTTAAGATTAGGTTAGACAAATATCTGCCAGGATCAGTATAGGCATGTTTGAGCCTGTTTAAAGGTAAGAAATGGATTATATTGTCTCTTGAGGATCCTTTCAGATTATATACCTGCTTTATAATAATCTCATTATTAAAAATATCCATTTTGAGTGTTCCTGTATCTTCTGTTATTTACCAATACATAGAAATCCTTGCAGCTGGACTCAGTTGTGTTTTCATATCTGATATTTCCCATTTGAAAACTAGACCTTTTAGAAATGACCACTTTTTAGGTTTCCCTTCCTTGTAATGTATGAAAACCTACCAAACCATTGTGAGAAAGCCTCCTCTGAATGACTGAAACTGAGTAACATTAGAAAAAAATTCATGAAGAGCTACCCAAAAATTTAGAGGAAACAATCTCATGGAAATGTGTTACTAGGCAGAAGGGATTTACAAAACAGGTAGAAACAATAAAAATCGGTAATGAAAAGAGGTCAACAATAAAAACATGTTTTCAAAAGATAAATAGCTAGTATTTTAACCTAGTGTGGTATCTCTGCCTGAGGCATGGACAGTATGAATGCACAGTATGTCAGGAAGGATGAGATGGTAACACTGTGACCTGCTCTGCTCAACAGCTTTCCAAGGGTTCAATTTCTTAAGATGACAGATAGTCAGCCAAATATAACGGGTTGCACAACCATCTCTTCTCTTTACCCTTTCTTAAGCCCTCAGTAAATCCTAAGTGCTTGTCTAACACCCACTCTGCCAAGAAAACAACCTTCACTGTATGTTAAACTAGACAAATGGTATAAGGTCTCAAACTATAGGTGTGCAAACAACCCAAATACACATTATGCAAATTATGAAGATCCAAGGCAGAGTTCTTAATGCAGTCTGTGTGCTGTTACCTGTATGAATCTATTTGCTGGGAGAAAGGGGCATCAGGCAGCATGCTGGTGCAAGGTGACTGGAGGGTCATAGGCCTTCCTGTGCTACTCAGCTGCCTAACAGGACACAGACCATGTGCTGGCCAGAGAGGCAGGGTCCCTTTTTCTCCTTTGTTGATTTTTGCATAATTGTACAAGGCCCCAAGCTTCCATCTTTTTTTCGATGTAATAATGCTCCAGTGCTTTCCAGGACAGCTACGGACTCCTGCACAGTGTATTTATTAGACTGTTTATAATAGAATGCTGATTTTAGTTACTTTTTGTGGACCTAGAAATATGAATTTCCTGGGATTCTGTACGCCGTAGGAGGAAAACCACTGCATTAACCACGCAGTGTAAGTGACAACTGCAGAGGGCTGTACAATTGCTGCAATTAATAGCAGTCCTTGTGTTGTGGGACACCCAGGTGAGAAATAATTGTTCCATTGTGCTAACTAAAAAAGTGCCAAATCTTTGTGTAAAAGATGGTTTCCATTCTGAAGGGTTTATAATCTATGTTTTAAGCCTGTGGAAAGACTCGTCAAGTGGTTGGTGGACAATGTAACACATAATTTTCTGCAATTAACCTGAAAGGGGTGGTCACAGACTGCCTTCTGCCCCCTCAGCTTCTGCTTAACCATGGCCTATGGTTGCTCTTAACTAGGGATCTCAAATTTTCCTATCCCTCAGACCTTCTGCTTTCTTCAAAGGCATCTCAGAGCTTTTAGCTTCCTTTCTGGACCCTTCCATTTTTTCCTAAGTGTTCTTCATACCTCCCCACAGCCTTTTGTACGGTTTTCCTCTGATATTCGATCCTTTCTATTTTTTGTTTGCCAAAGTAAAGTACGTAGCATTTCAAACAGGAGTTACAGCAAACAATCATTACTAACCTCTCATTGTGCACCCTCTCCTTTTGGTTTGTAACATGCTTGCTTTAGGTGACTGCCTGTTACTTTTCTAAGTTTATTCTTATTTCAGAGACTGGGATTTTTGCAACACCTGCTAAAGTAGGATTTAAATCTGCTGGCAACTAAGTGTCTGTTATAGCCCTTTCTAAAATGATACTAGAAGTAGAATACCTAGAAAAAATAGAATAACTTTTGATTTTGAATACACAAAAATCAAACTATCTGAAAGCTTGCTGCAAAAGAATATGGGGTTTTCTTTGGGTGGAAAGTAAAGGGAATATTCTAATTTTGCTTGATGTTGGTTAACAATTTAGCGAGTTTTCCCAAGTGTTATAAACTAGTATTTTATGTTTGACTACACAAAAAGTTGATCAATAGTTTTAGTTTCATTTACAACAGAAAAGTCCAAAGAATGGCCAGTTTGAATTGCATTGATAATAGTACCAGCCTGAAACTTTTTTCAATGCTGCATTTAATTGACTTGGAGTAAGTCTTACACAAGCAACACTTAGAGGATTCATGCCATACAGTTCAGGCAATATATTTGGGCTCTGTAAAAGGTGTACATATGTGAAACAATAGTCACCCACCCTCCCTCTCTCCCTCCCTCTCCNACTTTCCCACATATTTCTCATTGCAAGAATATGAAATATTACACAGGGGTGATCAAAGCAGCTAAAGTCTAGATACTGCATTTCCTTCCCAGCAATAGCGGATCTGTAGGCAAATTACAAATATCTTAATTCCAGAGATCACCATCTCAGTCAATTACTTTGAAATAAGTTATATCTTTGAAATATAACATGTGATGAGGAAACTTTAATGTTGGATAAGGAAGGTGTCAGTAACTACCCAACCAAGGGCAAGACTGAAACATATGGCCACATATTCCCAGCTTTCATTGACCTCCTGGGAGCTCTCAGTAAAAAAATCAATGACAAGGTCTTTGATGTATAGGAGTAAGAACTATGCGTATGTGTGCCAGAGGTAATAAGACACGTGTCTTGTATTGCAGATGATTGGCTTTTTGGGTAAATATGTTCTAAAGAGTATGAAAACCAGTGTTTATCTTAAAAAAAAAAAGCAATGACATTTTAACTGAAAATGCATCAAAAACCAACTCCATGCTTCTAAGCAGAAAAGCACAGAAACTGAAGCATTAAAGTCCACGGTATAGTTGATTTTTACATTTCCTTTGCTCACTTATGCCAGTTTCATTGTAGACCTGCCTCTGCAGAAGCCCCTTGTATTCTTATATTGGCACTTCTGTCTTCTTCGAAAGTTAGTGCAACCTCCATTACTCTCAAAAGACAGTCTCTCCTGAAGAGTTCTGTCAGAACAGGCACTCAGAAGCCTTGACAAATAACTGTCAAGGCTTTGATTTCACAGAGTGGAATAATTTGTGGTCTTAGCCTTTCATTCAGAAAGTCCTGTTGCCTGAGTCCTTCTGTCCACAGTTGTTAAATATATACATTTAACCCATGATTCCTCAAGCGGCAGAGGGTGTGGTTAAAACCATGCTGAGCACTAGCTACTTTCAGAGATCCCATAACTGCTTGCAGTTTTACAGTAACTCTTTAACCCTCTCCTTCAGGAACAGAGAAGTTCTGCAATTAGCATCATTGGCTGAGAAGGGGAACTAGACTATTCCCAGCAAAACAAACCTTTTCACACAGTGGACAGGAAGAATTCAGTATAAGCAGGATGATTTTGCTGGGGGAACAGCTGTGTTTGTGTAAGAGTAAGCCTCCTTGCATGGACCTATATTCCAAGTACTCAGGCTGTTGATATAATGTAGATCCATTGTGAGCCTAAAAGTGTCTTCTTTTTTTTAAAAATTATTTTTTAGTCCCTGATTTCTATGTCCTTCAAATTTGGCCCTGTCTTCTCCCTTTCTTTGTTATCATAATTACAGCTGGTTTAACAATAAAATTTTTAACATCTTTCATTTCTGCTGAACATTAAGAGTATTGATTTAACACATGCCTTGGTATGTTTCTTTTCTTGTTCAGGGTTTAATGGTAGGGAAACTGGTAGATGATACATGCATTTTTTTTGTTCTCCATATATGAGACCCTGATAGGACACTGCTACTGTGTTTTTACTGAAAACAAAACAAAAGAATGTTGTCAAGATATACTCCAGTTATATCTCTACAACTGAGTACAATAACTTCCTCAACATTTCTATTTATTGGCAAGATGCTGTGAATAGGAAGCATTTCCTTCCATCATTTCTTCATATCTTTTCATTTCCTGGAGTTTATTTGCAAACAATTTGACAAAAACATTCTTTAGAAACCTGGACTATTATTATTACACTGCTGCTTTTAAAAATCACCAGGTTCTAATGAAAAAGAGATAAATTTAGAAGCAGAGCCTGGTGTCCAAAGTGGATCTTTTCACTGATATGTCATCAGCTGCTGATTCAACAATGGATAAAGAGGCTCCCAGGAAAGGTTCTTTTAATAGGGAAAATTCTATCCTAATAGAAAGGACTTTTGAACAGTAAAAAAGACAGTGCTCGGTGAATTACACATGGCATATCTGCCTTGAAGAGCCTATGAACAAAATTATTCCTCTATAGGATTAAGCAAACCAGTAAAATGAGCAGTTTCAGTTTGCTGTGGTATATATATGCATCCTTCTGCTGTATCTGTACCTTCACATTTTATCTTCGATGTTTTCCCCTCATCCTATTGTTCTCAGGGAATTTATGCATGCACTCGCATGTTGTCATAATGGCTTTATCTTGCCTACTCTGTTTTGTTCTCACATCTTGTATGTCTGAAATGAGTTAAATATAAAACGAGAGGGAAAAACCCCTCTGGTAGATTTCCTTCACATTATTTCAAAAGAGAGTGCTTCGTTGCTATGTTAATGGAGAGCACGTGGCATAGGGTAATTGTTAGAAAATATTCCTTGCAGATATCTATCATCTTTTATTGTCGAACACTCAATATTCTGCTCACAGTAAGGATGTAATTCACTCTGGGCAATAAGACACCAAGCTGCACACTACACTAATTGCAACAAACCTCTGCAGTGTTTAGCCATGGTGGTGCATGAATAGAGTCCACTGTCCATAAACCACTGTGCTGTGGTGTGGGTGCTGGCAATAACATATATGCAGCTGAGGAAGGTCAACTCTGAAATGAATTTATAAGAGAGGTTAAGAGGTCCCAAAAACACTGATTTCATTCTAATAGGACTGATTTGCTTAGACTGTGTGTATGACATAAATTTATAAAATGTATAATGTGTGTACTAAGGATATGAATATAATACTGCTCTACAGAATGGAAAAAATTCCATATTCTGTCCAGAAACAACAATCTTGTACCATCTATGAGGCCAGACTAGATGGTCATAGTCATTCCACACGGCCTTAATGTTTATGAGTAAAAGCAGAATGGTCCACAAAACTACTAACAACTAAGGCAGGCAGAACTGGTTTTCCTTTCAAACAGATGAAGCAAAAAAAATTATAAAAAGACTTCTTGAATCTGCTTTTTAAAATGAAAGGATAATAACAATTCTGAACTACCTACAGGTGTTTTGTGGCTTGTTTAGTGCTTTCACTGCACATTCAAGGTTCTCCTATAAAAGGCACTGCTATATGCAAGTGCTGAGTATTGCTATTATTAA
This sequence comes from Sclerurus mexicanus, assembly GCA_013396755.1. Taxonomy (NCBI): domain Eukaryota; kingdom Metazoa; phylum Chordata; class Aves; order Passeriformes; family Furnariidae; genus Sclerurus; species Sclerurus mexicanus. The sequence continues at coordinate 990,002 of VWZF01002410.1, forward strand.
TGAAGGACCATAATGGTTCTAAATTTAGAGTTATAGTTCAATATAGAGTTTAAGTTCTTTACCTGGGTTACAGCCACGAGAGTCTGCAAGTAAGCAGCCCCTGTCAATTACTGACAATGATATACATAAGATAGTGCCTGCTTGTGTCTCATTATTTTGATTTGGTGGCACCGTAGCAGAAACATTCAGAATGCTAAAACCTCAAGAGAAGATGAGCGTGCTGATAGCATGAGCATAAAGCTGTCAATGGCAGGAAACCTTGAGTATGCCTCCAAGCAGGGCTTTTGTGAAACCAGAAGATGAACGTGCCCTTTGAAACCTATAACACATGTTATAGTCTAAATCTTCAACATACCCGTCCTAGCAAAAACACTCCACCACCCTATAAAAATGCTAAAGCACCCATCTTTTATTTTTAGAACATATATATATATATAGTTATATATAGCTTTAGTATGTTATATATTTAGAATAGCCATAATTTGAAAAATGTAAAGGTTAGCTTACTTATGTCAGCATTGAAGGCTATCTAGAAATGTGGGGGCAGCATTAAGAATTTCTGTTAGTTTCTAATGGGCTATTAAGTATTTATTAGACCACACATGTTGATTGCTTCTTTGGTTTTAACTCCAACGTACAGAGTCCCCGATACTGGTTTGGAATACGTAATTCCCTTAGGGTGTGGAGAGGTAAGAAGGTCTTCAAGAAATACAGGCAGCTGGCAGGCAGTGATGGCACACTACTCAGGATGGAATAAGAGCATCAGGAAGGGGACGCAGGCCCCATGGCTGCCACCATCGTGTCCAGTGTGGTGGCCTCACTGCTCTTCTTGCTGAGGAGAAGATTGCATTCAGGGAAAGTCTGCCTGGTGGATGTAATTCTGTACAGCAATTCCTGCCCTGCAAAAGTCGGAGAACCTCCCATTTATCACAAGCTGAGAGATATCTCAAGATCTCTTCTAGAGGTATTGACTGCAGATTTCCTCTAGAGTAGCTCATATGGATTCGGAAGGCTAATGAGAGAAATCTTAAAAATGTGGTCAGTGCTGACAGCTTGTCACCGGTGCTTTTCTTCCAAGTACTTTCAAGTCAATCTTCTACTTAAGGTGAAACTAAAATGACCCTCATCTGTATTAATGAGAAATATTTTATTTGATGGATATAAAACACCAGATATAAAACATACTGCAAGGACAGCTTCTCCTGGGAAAACAATTAATGAATCCATGTTTAGTGGTTAAATACTTTTTGTGTTGCATCAAGCTCTTGTGTAAAGAAGAGATACCTGCTCTTCCGTCCTCTTATTTATTAGAGGAAAAAAAAAAAAGTATTTGAATAAAACAGATACCCTTCCACAGTAAAGGTTAGACATGCTGTTAACTCACTCATATCCTCAAAAATAAGTGTATGTATTTGACAATGCCTATTTTTCCCCATAAAAGAAACATTTTTGCTTTTATTTTTTTAATTCACACTTTGACTTATTCAATAAAAGATAAATAGGCCCTAGTGTAGCACAAACTCACGTCAAGAACAAAATGCTGTCACAAAAGTGATTTACCACACAGGAGCCTGCTGTTACCATTTCTTTACTCTGCAGGCTCATATTGCTGAAAAAGAATGTGAGTCAAGCCTAACTCTTTGCAATCAGAAAATAGATGGTTGAATTATTTAACATATGAGAGACTGAAGTGATATGAACATAAAAGGCCAGCAAGTTTCTAGTCTCCAGAGACATTTGTAAATCCTGTATCCCTGAAAGTGATATACTGTTTATCTGGACCAGGCTGCCAAATGAAATACATATTTATATATCTTCCATTCCAGGCTAAGTATCACGTCAAAAATGTCATCAGGAAGTATGAACAAAAACATAGCAATAGTACTCATTAGTTTTTTGGTTACCTTAAGTTCTTGTCTCAAGGAAGTTCATTTTCCATGTCCACTAACTGGTAACTGGCAAGTGGCTTCTCCCTGCCCTTATCTCCACCCTTGAACCTTTCATTGTATTTTCTCTCCCCTGTCAAGCTGAGGAGGGGAGTAATAGAGCAGCTTGTGTGGGCACCCAGCATCCAGCCGGGGTCAACCCACCACAATAATAGAGTAAAATAAATATAAAAGAGGAGGAAAATTGGTCTTTTTTTAGTGTGAGGTCACATTGGAAAAGAACAAAAAATACAGTCCAGCCAAGAGTTGTTGTGCCCTACTCCTTAACAAAACTAAACATTATTTTTTGCAGCTTTGTCTGTCTCTCTTCCCAGGCTGCAATTCGATCACTCTCCAGCCTGCTTTTTCAGTTAGGATGAAGATGGTAAACACCTCTGGAATGACTATAAACTGCCTGCTGTCTATGCAGAGCAAATAACCCAGTGTGATAACTTCAGTGTGATGGCCCACTGAAGGGTGGCCGCAGTGGCCCTCAAGCCATCAGAAGTGCCTTTGCATGCAACAGCAGCAAGGTTGCCTTCCTCTTCCCTCTCATACCTTTGTTACTCACAAGCATGGACAACATCCTAAGGGTCACTCACCTGCCCAATCGCCTAGAAATAGGAAATGCCAAAAAGGAAGCAGGGAGAACAGTAAATTAGGGAAAAGACAAATTCTTAGGTAAGGAAGTGCTACTGCCCTGGAGGGACGGTCCTTCCTGTTCTGCCACAAAACTTCTGGCCATTGCTTGTCCACCGACATTCTCTCACATGGTGATTGTCTGGAAAGGTCTCATCTTTCGACACCTGACTGAATACACTTAAGTCCAATCATCAAAGCTGTTGAGCACACAACAATTGCCACTGAAGGTATTAAAAGCCACACTTAAGAAAAGGATATGGACTCTGAGAAATATATAAGCATGTAAAATAAGTGATTTATCCAACTAGGTGTTGATGTTTGCACCTTGACTTCTTCTGAAGTTGAGAAGCAGGCACTTGTAGAACATTATCTTATTGTAAAGCAGGTATTTCAACTGGGTCTCAAAAATTGCTTTCTTAAGACTATCTCTATTCTCTTCACTGCCTTATAGAAAAGGCAGGTGGCCAGCTCAGGAATGACTACCTACAGTGAGGGCAATGAAACCAGACCCCTGATGTTTGTTGTAAAAACATGCAATGCCTCGGGTCTCACATGGAACAACGACACCAAAATGTGTTAATTTATTTGAGTACTGTTTATTTTATTCACTAAACAATGTGGGAAAGCTTATAAAAACATACTGTGGTGTGAGCCTGTAGTTGTTAACTGTGTCATAGCAAATTTGCACAAAGTGATGGTGTCTGTAAAACCTTAATTCTAGCATCTGTTAACTTTTAAATCCTGGAGTTTTCAACCTGACTGATTTCTCAGAGAAATATCTGTGTAGTCTTGGGGTTTCAGAAAACAGACTGAAATGGCAGAAATTTTCACATGAGAAATCATCTATTGATAAAACTGGAGCCCTCTGTCGCACAGATCTTTGTCACTTCAGCAGCAGGATAACTGATAGCAGTACTAGATTGTCATCACCTGTTTACCAGCAGTAAAGGAGAATGAAAAGTGCCCTTTCCAAGGTGCTTTTTAACCCATGGCTGATACCAGCTCTGGGAAATGGAAATTATGGTCCGTATGGTTAACAGGAAGCTCCTTTGGTGGTTAGAGATCCTTCTTGACTATATATATCTTGGTCTTTTCCTCAGGAATCAGTCTTTTTTAGCTAATCTCAGGCTTACCAGCTTCTTCTGGCTCTTCAGGTTCTTGTCTTAACCTAGTCCTTCCATTGTGTCCTCATTGCACCTGGCATCAGTTGGCAGTATTCTCCTTGCTGCCTGGGTGCTAGAGCTGGGAGTGTTGGAGACTGCTGAAGACCATGTCATGAGTTTTTGTTCTTGTGAAAAGAAACTTAGTATGGTTTTATACAAAAAGCACGACAGTGCTGTCTTTCCACATAATTTAGCTTGTACTGCTACCATGGAAGCAGTCTCTGCCCATTTCCATTGAGCTGTCTCTGCCTGTGTGATCTCTGTAAGGATGGGACGTCAGGCATAGCAGACAAAACAAAATATATTTGGGGACTCATATCTTAAATTTATTTAAATATCAAGCTGTTCAAGTCAGGTAAGAAACACAACCAGTCTGCTCTGCCATTAACTTTCCTGTGCATCCTAATCTGCTTTAGCAGTGTGGGAAGAAAGCAAATGCAGCGAAGCAAAGGATTCACAGCCCTGTTTCAAAACAAGGCACAGAAAAACTCAATTTGTGCTAGACCACCCCAAAGGAGCAATTCCTGAAACCTTTGTTTTAAATGTTTCTTGTGCTGTGCTGCAAAAAGCAGCTGCCGAACCATTTGCAGGCTTGATGTTGAACAGTGAACTTAAGCTGGAAAGGGACAGATCATTTAATAGTGACACCACATAATCTGTTGTTACTAAAGTTCATATTTATTCTATTAATAAAGAGTTTGGCATTAAAATTTTGTGTAAATGAGGATAATTTATTAAGTTGAAAAAAAAGAAACTAAGGAAAACAGATTGCTCTAGAGAGGAAAAAAATATATCACTGTAATTGTACATAATGAATACAATTTATAAAACACTTTTAATTAAAAGTTTTTAACTTATTTCCTTTGATTGCAAAACTTGAGCATGTTATAGTAAGCTAAACTTCTGAGTTGATCTTTAGACTCTATTTAAGATAAAATAACCATTATATGTACAGCTCTCTCCTCGTCATTAAGAAATTATTTATATTTTACCAAAGTCATGTAAGCACAACATTTGGGATCTGTGCTTTTGTTTACTAGTGTTTCCTCTGAATTAATTTCCAGCTGCCTAGCCCTTTTAACAGTGATAATTATTCTTCTTTATAGGACTGACAAATAATACTAATACTTGAGTACTGTTTTTTATATCAGACTTCAATAACTAATAACCTTGGGAACGTGGATTCTTATTGTCCTGCTCTTCAAACATATGCTATACGTTATCATATGTCGAAAGACACACATAGTGAAGGAGTATCTGCTGCAATGAGGGGTGTCATGTATTTAGATGATTGTTTGCTTTGAGCATTTAAGTGAAGAAGGTTGTTTCAGTTCTGTCACACAAAACCTCTGGTTTGCATAAGACCCAAGCAAAACTGCATTCCCAGCTTTTAGAAACATTGAGCAATTTGAGAGCAAGTTGGGTACAGATGGTAATGACAAGTGTTTTCTACCGTATGGTTTTCACTGTGACCAACAGGTATCCACCTGAGAGGAAGTCATGGACAGCTCTGGGAGTGATCCATCCCCTCCTCCTTAATTTTAAGGTTCAGTATCAATGATGGAGGAAAGCCTGAAACTTGGAATAAGCATTGGATGTTCAGTCAAGAAATTGACATGATATTGCTTTGAGATATTAAGCTTTAATGAAAGGGACACATAATATTGTAGTTCAGCAGAGCTTGACCTACTTACCTGTCTTTTTTTCAGATGCATATGTTGTGTAACTGCCCCCTCTGGTTCTTGCTAGTAAAACAGACTTGTTCAGTTAATTTATGGATAAAGACGGTATACTTCGTATTTAGTATGCATAGGAAGTAGTAGGTGAGACACAAAATTTGTGACTTACTAGTATTCCCTTCTCCCGATTTCAAGATTTAGATATTGAATTGTTCGCTGAACAGGTTAACTTTTGGTGTAAGATCTGTGAGATTTAGCTTTGAACACTTCTGTCTCCAGTGTGCCAGGTTTAATGGAACATAACCTGTTGGCCTATAACAGCTCAGCAGTGACATTTGCCCAGGTGACTCCTCAAAAGCTGAAGAGCAGAGAGATGTAGTCTGTCCTCAGAGTGCCATTCTGTGCTTCTACAGAAACCAAATTCACCTGTGACACCTTTTCTTTTTAGTGAATGAGCAGAAGTTATCCTTAAAAAACCTTTAAAAATTACAAATAGATTAAACCATTATTAAAATGAAGGTCTTGTTTCTGTGTCAGGAAAAAAATAAAACAGTACTAGACATTGCTAGTACCTGCAAATAGTTCTTCTATTGATGTATATTAGAAGTTGTATTTGGTCACAAGAAAGTGAAGGGAACTATATAAACCAGAAAAAGAACAAGGCTCCTGAGAACCTTTCACTGAAGTTTGTGAGTGAGAAAATTAATTGTATAACCTCCAAATTAGAAGCCGTCAGTGCAGATCCTGAGAGTTCGCTGTTTAGCTTTCATGAAATGCTGAAGTCTGCAGCTTCTTTATGAGATATGTCAGGCTTTAGTTTTAGTTAAAAATTATAAGTTTTATTTTCCCTCTGTTTTAGGACCTTAATCTTTCTCTCAGACATAAACAGGTTTCAATTTGTCAGCCGGCCCTCCTGATTACCAATGGTTCTTCTTGAGTAATCTCACAGCTTGAAGAACTGGCATAAGTATAACATAATTTCATTTGGCATTGCAAGAGTTTCTTTCCTGTTTTCTCCATGTAGTTTTTGAGAGTCAAGGGGCATTTTATGCTCAGTGATTTCCCTCCTACATCATCATTTTGCACTGTCAAGTGTGCCAGGAAAGAGCTAGAGAGCTGTCTTGGTCCTTTTATAGTGCTGATAATCAACATGCTGCCCTTTGCGAGGCTGCCATGTTCAAGTACAGCATCCAACACCTTCTGAAGGAAACTGCCAGCACTTGTCTTTGAATTGCTTTTTCTCTGCTCAAGAAAAATGTTGACGTTGCCTTTCTGACTTTTTTAAGGAGACTACAGTCTCAGCTGCAAGTGCTGTGACGAGCAAGCAAAGCACGGATGTACTCAGATTTTCTTACTGCAAAGACTGCTTATACACATTTTAAAACCTCTCTCGGGCCATTCTAGTAAAGTTTCAGAGTGCTTTGGTTTTCAGATGAGAACATTTGATGTGGGGAGAACTTTTGGGCTTACTTCACCCTAGTCCTTATGTGACAGAGATGTGTGTCTTGATGTTTTTAGATCTTATCCTGCTCCCCACCATGGTGCCCTCTATTGATTCAAGGCAGGTACATATCCTGGTTCCATAAGACTATTATAGGAATTGAAAATATTAACATCAGTGCATGGACAGCAAGATTTTGCTGTCTTTCCCACATAGAGATTTTTTTTTCTAATCTGCTCATTTATTTCTTAACTTTCTGGAGTTACCAGCTGCCAGGAGGTGGTGCTGATGTACTCCTCTTGTTCCAGGAGCTGTGTGACACCTCTGAGCACACTGGAGTGATAGGCAGTTTGATTTTGGCAGACACGCACAAGCCAACAACATTTGGTTACCTTTTTACGTCATTTAAATTTCATGTCACTGAAGCCACCTGCAAATACTGTGCTGCTATATTAACTGTGTTGTGAGGCACAGCTGGACTTTTGTCTGTCTTCTGCTTTTAAAATACATTGCACCACCTTCCAGGTGCCAGGTTCCTCATCTGGAGCGTGTCAGTCTTGATACCAAGAAAGTTCCCAAGAGAAGCTTTAAAGATTAAGCAACTAACAAGTACAAACTGCAGGTGCAAGTTGCTTATTCTGTAAATGCAAATGGTTTGGGAGGGGGTTCAGAGTGATCTACCTAAGACTGAATTGCTGTGCCTGGAAAAGATGGTGGTTTCCTTTGCACCTCCCTGAGTTGGTGTGCCCCCACTGGATCTGGGAGCCCTGTGGTGCCTATTTCACTTTGTGAAGGAGACATAAATCTATATAATCAGTGTCAGCATGATCTTTTACTCACCTACAATCATCCCAACAAATTCCTGTTAAATTCACCTGTCAGACTTAAAGCCCATTTTCTCTACGACCATCTCACAGTTCCTTGGCTCTTGCCGAGCTGCTGTTCCAGACCCAACTAGTCTGTCACAGCTCCTTATTTTGCTGCTATGACTTCAGACAATATCTCTCTCGCCTTGAACTTCTTCATGATGATCAACCTTTAGAAGCTCTTCTAATTTGTGTTCTGTGCACTCAGCATGGCCCAGAGCATCAGGCTCCTACTTCTGCAGCTCCTGCCACCTCCTGCTTGCCCTACTACCCTCAGCATCTTTCCTGCTACTCAGTTGTTGCTCTCCTCCTTTCTGTCCTTTTCTTTCTTTGATAACTAATATAAATGTATAAAAATCCCCAGCTATTTGTATAGCTTATTCTACAGAAATCTGGCCAGTAGCCTACAGTAATGCTGTCTGGTACCTCTTTGAGTTCTTGTCTTTGAGTAGACCCAGCTTGCATTTCTTGGTGTATGGTTAACTTGATGTTTCTCCTGGTGGCTTTCCTTCTGTTTGTTTATCGCCTGACATACAACAATTCTTTATCTAAGTTTTCCTTTGTATCTTTTCCTATAGGCAGAACTCATCATCTGGCTGAAGGTCTGCTCTGAGGCTTGTTGTCTGTCTTCAAAATGGCATAATCTGTAACAAATGTACCATATAAGCAAGTTAAAAATGCATTGAGCTTTATTCCTGCCCATGAACGCTTGATAGGCAAAGAGATATTCAAGACACTGGTGTCATAAAACTCTTGTGAGCATGAAAATTAAACTCCTACTGTTAAGCCACTAGTAAAAGACTCGACCTCATAAGGGCAGATAAATCTGCGTGTCATATAAATTCCCTCTCTGGACACTAATGTTCAGATTCACTGCTTCCAAATACTTCAGAATTTCACATATGTATTTTTTTCTTTCACATAAAGGTCTGTCTCAGCATGGCATCATGGCATTTAATCCTTCCCTCTGTTGCAAGTCTGTACTAAAGTTAACTGTAAATTCAGCCTTTCCAGTAAGTTTAACTCACAGAAGAATCCATACCCTTCAAGAAATTTTATGGCATTTTCTGTGGTTTAGTTCTCTTTCAAATGGCCTTATCTAAAATACTAGACTATAAGGCAGTCCTGAGCAGTGAAACTCATAACTTTTCCTGTTTCTGGACAGAGAGAAAGAAGCTGATATTCTGATTGTTTTCCTACAGGAATCTATGGAGAGATAAATACAGCAAGGGAAACAGCAACGCCCTGGCTGTACAATAATCTGTTTCAGTATAGTCTTCTCTATAAGAAGGATTAAAGAACACGGATCAAGTGACAAGGATCAAGTAAAATGTGAACCTACGGTTGCTAAATAGGAGAGGGGTAAAATCACAATGACTGATATTCTGCTGAAGTCTAGAAGAATTCACAATATCCTCTGGGCTTCTATCGCAAGGCAAAAAATGCCTTTGAGGGTTTGTGGGTTTCTTAGATTCTATTACTTACCTTAACCTGGTGGTTATTCCCCTGCCCTTCCTCCAGCCCCCTTTCTCTCACAGCATTAGAACATTTTTCGTAACATAGTTTTTGATCGGATTTGATCGAGTAAGTGCAAATAGCTTCATGCCTTTTATGTCTGACTGACTGCTGAACTCAAATATCTTCAGTTATTTCAGGAAATGTTTGAATTAAAACACACTTACTTTCTCTTGGCACAGATCATCACCAGACCAAGTTTTCCAGTCATCTTGTCAGGTCGTCTCGGACCCTACCATGTAAGATTGCTACAAGTTACTCTCTTGTATCTCAGCATCACCCTAAAAAGAGGTGTTTCCAAGCAGCTTTTTCACTAAGGAATGGCAAAGCTTTCTGTTCCTGCCTTCTTGCTGGATTATGTTGTGACAGAACTATTTCAAAAATATGCCTCAAATTACTTATGGCCAGGTGTTATCTTTGAGTATGACAGAAGCATGAAACAAGATCTCTGTGGAACTAGGAATTTATACTGTGGTTTACCTGCTGCTGAGAGACTAGAATGAATCAGTCTAATTTACATTAAGAGAATATTTAGTTTCAATATTAGGAAAAGCTTTCTCTCTAGGGTGAATGCAGCATGCATAGTTATAGAACATTTTGGGTTAAGCTCATGCAAGCAAATTGGGTGTGTGAGGGCCTGGAAACAGGGGACTGTGTCTGGTACAAGGAGTGATAGAGTAGATGAGAAGTTTTCAGCCTGGTGTCTGGCTCTGGCTTGTCCAAAAGCTTGTTCATTAAGGTGCCAGGGTGACTTATTCTGATTCAACAGTGTTCTGCTCTGGGCCAAAGTCTTCCTCAGCTTGCCCTTACCACATGGGTACAGGGCTAGTGTAGGGACATATAGAACATGCAGGTCATCCTGTGCTCTGATAAACTGGGCTGGGCTTTCTGCACCTGCAGCCTCAGTTCCTAGAAACCAGAAGAGATGCAGCAGGTTGCCAAACTCCCCTATCCTCAGGGGAGGGAGTTAAGTGTCTAAATGAGAGCTATCCTACATGACCCCTTGAGAACCTTCTAGTTCTACATTTCAATGGTTCCATTATACAATAAGCCAGAAAAAATTAAAACTCCAGAAATATATCACCTATGACCCTGAAAATGGTAGCTTTGCAGAACTGCTTTCCAGTGTTTTTCATTCAAGGCGTATTGTGCTGTTCATTACAGTATGTCAGAGTGACAGTAGCATTATTCTCTTATTTACAGTTCTTCCTTTCTCTTCAGCAGTGAAAATGAAAAGGAAATCAATGCCATTAAAGAGAATAATGACAAACTCACCTTCTGCAAGGTCTGTGCTCATATATAATTTTTTTTCTGAATTCTCATCTCTGAATGTACTTATATAAATGTGATGGAAGAATGGAGTAAAACTGCAGGAAAGCACCACTGTAAAAGAGAGAAACACTGTGGTAGGCCACTGCATCTACAAAAGGCTGAAACCAATCCCATGTCCTGCATCCCTCTCTGCCCCCCTGGCCTTTGCAAAAATCTGCTATGTGATTAGAAATGTCAGGGAGGAAGATCAAGAAAGATCAAATTAAGTGACACAGGAGACAAGGAGTACAATTCAGTACCAATCAAACAACATTCAAACTTCAGTAACATCATTGTGTCTTTCAGTCAATCTGTGCATCGCACTGTGAAGCCTCAGATCAAAGAGCTGTTAAAAACCCACCAAGGAAGTTCTCCATCAAGCAGAAACCTGTGGTCCCTTACAATTTATTAAGTAAGAGCAGCACCTAACACTGAACCGTGCCAGTAGGGCAGTATTTCATTGCCCTTTCTGTGCAATTCTGAAGTAAAACCCTTTCATGAATTTCCAGATTGTGAGCAGAGTTTTCAAGCACAGCATCTGGAAACCACTTTGGCTTTCAGAAGTGAGAAGGCTGCAGCATGACTCTATATTCTCTGCAAGAGCCTAGTTTCTCTGTGCTGCATTGCTCAATGAACAACATTGACTGCTCAGTTCTTCATGAGTGTGAATTTTACTGAGGAGCGAAGAAACAGGGATACAGGGCAGTGTACTCATCCAGTATGATGCCTTTGCTCTAATGAGTGGGGCAGTGATACAATATTTAGAGTTGCTGACTACAAAGAATGAAACAAATCTCATTTACATACTACTCTCAGGGAGAGTTTCATTAGTGAGGTTCACCCTCTTTGTACTGTACCAGTCACTACCTCTGAAGCAACCCTGCTGGGCTGATGGGAAGCAATTTAGATGAGCTCAAAAGCAGCTCAGTAAGAAGAAAATTTTCAGTGGATAATTACCAGGCCAATATTTCATAGGTCTGACTGCTTGCTAATTAACATACGTTGGTTAGATCTGCCTGCAGCCAGAGTGGAGCCCCTTAAGGAGTAAGGTATCAAATTATGCAGCAAATACTCTTCAGCCAAAGGAAGGCTGCCTATGTGCCATATGGCTTGGAGGTGCTATATTTTGGCTAAATGAAAGACAAGTTGAGCTAAACTGAAATAAAGAAAGATGCAGCAGGCAGCTGTGAGTTTGACCTGGTAGCTGAATGCTGATCAGCTGAGAACAACATCAAAACAGACAGCATTGGGTATGGGCTACAGTCTGGGGTTAAACATGGCAAAGAGCACCTACAGCAAATGATGGTGCTGGGACAGGAGCAGAAAGTGATAGATTTTTGTCATGGATCATAATCATTACAGTAACAAAGTTGCACAGCAGGGTCCTGACCAGCTGCATGCACTTATGGAGTTAGGACATCTGTGATTCCCAAAGGAAAGAAGAGCATATAAAGGGCTCTTCTATGCAAAGTATGTGTGAGAGAGAAAAAAAAAAAGGGTTTAGTTAGTCTTTCTGGCAAAGAAGAAAAATTGCTGTTGGCTTCCTTCTTAAAAGCACAGAGTCTGCAACTCTTAGTGCAATGATTTCATTACAGCACATTCAGGTACCTGGTGGTGATGCTCCTGATGTACAGAGGTTGCACACCTTGCAAGGGAATTTGTTGAGACTTTCCTAGTAAGCACTGTAGCCTGTATCCTCAGCACATTTCATACATCATGGCTGATTTCCCCTGGGACAAAATATTTCTGTTTCAACTGCATTACCCAAGAAATATACCTGTTCCTTTATGTAATCAGCACTATCTCTACAGAACAGTAAATAGCTATACATTTACCTGATGTGGCAGATGTTAAACATATTTGTAAGTAACAATAGAGAATCAACTTTGAAAACTCCTCCATAAATGTTATAAAGGAAAAAATGGGTAACAAACACAGCTTTATGCAGTTTTCTCCATTCATCTCCACTTGTTCTGCTTGTAAGTAGCAGGGTCCTAGATAATCTGTGCACACGTAGGAGTGCATATGTATTTACATGCTTTTAAAACCATTTGTCCTAAACTCCTGTACAACCACTCTGTATTGGGCATGTATAAACACATGCATTAGAGAAACACATTCACAAATATAGGTGCAGATTATTTGCTTTACGTATGACTGTGTGGTATGTAAGGTTGCAAAGAAGGAGGAGAGAAAGTAGATTCACTTCCACCATGCTGTTGCTTTTGAAGCATTTCCAGCGCTACCTTCAAAACACTGCCAGTTTTTCAATTTGATGGAAGACACTGAAGAGCCACCAGCAACTTGATGGTGTCTTGTCTCTAGGAGAGGGAATGTGTCCTGGCTCACAGTATCTGATAGCAGTCTCTGGCAGCTGCAGGAAAAAGTACAGCCTTGCCTTCTGGATAGCCTTGCAAACTTGTCTTGCATGCAAGTATGAGATCATGCCATAGTCTTATTTGTACCCCCTCCCTACCTCAAACGTTCTTCGTGTGCACAGCAGAGAGATGTGCTGAAGGACCTTAGCTGTAATTTCCCTGGCAACAAGCTGTTATGTTCTCCTTTCATATAATAACACATTAATATTACAGAGATTGTGTATATATATGTATATATACACACATATATATACAGAGTGTGTATAATATATATACACAGTGTAATTTGATATGTAAAGCATATATACATATGTGATCTTTTAGATATATGCACACGGACTCACATTTGTGTGCACAACTGAATCATTTTCTAAAGACTGCATATGTATAATTTTAAAATAAAAGACTAGAACTGTTTTGTATTTAAATAATACAAAAGTTATATCTGTTCTATAGTATCTAACATTGATATGGATGATTCCATAGGATTTTAGAGATAAGTGCGTTGGGATACATCATGAAAACATGCTTACCTTATATAAGGCATGATTGCATTAATATATGCATGTATAACATAATTCTGTAATGCAGGCACGTATATACTTTTAGGCTAACCTCATCAGACATCAGACTACATTGTTCTCAGCAGTGGGAAGGTTGAAAGCTAAGGCACTGTGTGTGCTGTCTATGCAACACTGCTACTATAGAAGAGAGATCTAATGTTTAAAATCTGTAAAGAGGTGCTCCAGCAGTGAGAGTGTCATTCCCTTGCTGCTCCCTTCAGCCAGAGAAGACCATAATTGAATAGTATGTGAATCCTTTGCTGCCTGAAGCAGCCAGGCAGCAGGCCCAGAGGTCCTTTCAAAACAGGGTTTTTACAGTTCTTCCTAAGCCACAGGAGATGTTGGTGCTCTTCTGCTTCACAAAGTCAGGCAAAACTGCAGCAGCACAAAATTGTGCAAGGAACTGCTCAGGAAAAAAGCTCAGCATAGCAGAGAAATGGAGACAAAAAAGGCTGCTTGTGTCATTAGTATATAGTAACACAAGTAATACGATAATCATGAAGACTGTCACCCTTTCTTTGCTATAGGGGGTTGCTGATTATCTCACACGAGATCCTACCTCAGCCCTTTGAGAAGGTAAGAGGGTTTAAGAGGGCAGGAAGGAGCATCCTTGTCGAGGCAGCAGTGCAGAAACTCCTTCCCACCTCCAGGCTGCTCTTTGGAAAGTAACAAGCTCTGTTAAGTGTTACTCTGCTTTAGCTTCCCATATCTGTGTGTTATAGCCCTTTTTTAGACTGAAGAGTTTCTGGAACCTGTGTCCTACCTGCATCTGCTGTTCTTCAAGGCAAATTGATAAAACCCATTGTCACCAGGGACCACTAAGCAAGGTTCCTCTCCGAGTGCTGTGTCCATGTTCGAAAGCAATGACAGATATGTTCAAAATCAATTTGTCTCCTCCCTGCTTCCTACAGGTGAAATTCCCATTACTAATGAAATGAGTTTTCCTGCCAGCTACACTGAACCTTCAGTTTGTGCTCTGTTTACTGAAAGAAGAGTTTTAAATGCTTATCTATACTGTATTTTCCACTGTCTTCTATGGTAAATCATTATTTATGACCAAATGTAGCAAAGCAGGAGCACTTGCTATCCTGCTGGGAAGGTGGAAGTAGCATTACACTACTTGTGTGTTGAAAGTTGTATGTATTCCTAGATGATTTGACTGGATAGGTCATCGACGTCACTGGGAAGTGGATGGAAAACTCTGCTTTGGTTTGGCTGCATTACATTTTGCATAAATGTAAAAAGTTTCAGGATGTAGAGTGCTGTGCATTCAGACCATTCTACTCTATTTTTCAAAATATTTTCTGTGCTTGAACTGTAAGCTGTGATGCTCCAGCACTTGCAGAAAATCTGCAAAATATGGGTTTGTGAGCCTTTTGGGTTTCAGCATGGTTTAAAATCTCTCCTTGACCAACTGGTTGAATAATTGGTACCATCCATTAGCTGAATTGAAGTATGGGATGATCAATAAAACATGAAATTCTGTAAGTACCTTGTGCTCAGAGAGTGAAAAGACATAGCAGAGGAAGTGCCTCTGATAAAAGGCTGTGTTCTTACAATGAGAGTTTTCTGATTAGTTCCTTTCCCGATTCCCTCATTCTCCTTCTAAGAGCTGGTGACTGCTGGAAACGGGGCTTTTAAGCCTGTATGGTTGTTTGTGGTTCAGTTTTGCTTATAACTTCTTACAACACGCTGACATAGTCACATTCTGTTCTCCCCACTCAGAACACCATTATGAAAAAGAGGGGGGCTGAGTCAGACTGAGCACAGAGGGGTCCACTGCCATCCACTGGCATGGCACAAAGCAGCCTCGAGGGTCTAAGAGAGAGAGCAGCGCTCAGGGGCTCAGCCACACTGCTGTTAGATAAATAGCAATAAGTCAGCCCCAAAAGAAACATATTTTCTAGATGATCATCCTTAATGCTGGCAGAAAATCCTATTCTTTCCTGGTTTATAAGGGAAGTTTTCTTGGGTATGACAGTGCTATAACTGTTCCTTGTAGATAACAGATTTAGATGCGCAATAAGCTTTGCATTGTGCCAGTGTGCTTCAATCCTTTACAGGATGATTTTAAAGATGCACCTCAACTAATTTACTCCACTGGATGATCATAGCTATAAGACTACAGAAAAGATTTCAAAATGTTGATGCTTTGTTCTGTTACATATTGCCCAAATAGATATTGCCTTTTTCTTCTTTTCTGTCACAGAATTTCTTTGTTAGTTTAGCATTTGGATTGTGTATTACTTTGAGTTTAGGCTTGCAGAACTCTTCAACAGCAAAATAAAATGTATCTTCTGCCTGATTCAGGATCCACAATGAATACAATTCTAATTCTTCAGTTAAAAATGTGAAACTATTCATGACTCTGCATTACCTGCACTAATGTGCAGGTATATTTTATTAGCTAGCCCAAAAACACTTCTACAGACCTCAGGCTGACTTCGTAGACCATTTCTCAGACTCACAAAGGTTCCAGTGGACCCCAACATCTTGCTCTGATATTTTGTGGCTTCTTTGAATGGACGACAGTCCTTTGTTGTCCTGAGACAGAAGTCTGCCATGCCACCCACCGGGACATATCCTGCCTCTCAGCTCTTCTCCTGACCTTATCTTTGAGGCCTGAGAGCTTGACAGATTCCTAGCAGGAGGGAAATGACAGATCCTAAAGGGCTCTCTGCTCCCCCCCCACTCTCCATTAGCTGTGGGTACTGCCTACTGTGTTACAACAGCATTGAGATGTGCCTGGTGACAAAATTACTGACTACTATGGACTGTAGACCTAAAAATAAGGCAGGCACAATTTCCTTCAGCTCTTACCAGAGCACACGAGCTCTACCACCACATATTGTCTACTTGATATTTCCAGCCTCTTTGAGTTGGAGAATGAGTATTCAAAGTCTTGCCTGAGTGTCACCAGCCCTGCTCCAGATAAGGAAGAGTGCCTTCAGTTTTTAGGCAAGCCTTTAGTTTAATATGAAACATCCAACAAGCTATTGAAATGTAATTTCTTCAAAAACCATGCCCAACCATTCTACTGGAATGCAAACCCTTCCACTATTTTCCCGTGGAAAAGAAAGCAAATTTTTGAGGGTGACTTTGAAAAGCATTAAGCCACTATTTTAATTTTGTGTTTGGAATATTGAACAGGCCTATCCATAAACAATTGCCCTTGGATTTCAATTTCTATTTTATTCAACTGCACGTGCTTTATGAAAGTCACAGAGAGCTACATGTCCAACAAGATGACTGCATGACAGAAAATATGAAGCATCAGAAGGATTAATGTAATGGTAAACTATGTGCCAAAAATAGCAGTTCTTTGAATGTACATTGAACAGATGAGTAGCTCTTTCTACAGTAGTTGACTGTATAAGGCTATTTATACATAAATCACTTAATTCAGCATGCAGTGATGGCACATAATTGATCTTTAAAAGTTTTATGAAAGAATCACAGACTGTGAAATTAAAGAAAGTTCTGTTGTTTAATTTTGCATTTTTATCTACTGCCAGGACTATCACAAGCGTAGAAAAATACCTGTTTTCTCCTGAGAAAGAACTTTTTATAGGTAGTATTAAATTGGTAAGTGTATTAAATTATTAATACAAAATATTTAGTACCATGATATTTTTCAGTTTGTACCTGGAATTTCTGGCATAAAAGACACCATTGTGATAAATTGATTCACTTTCAGGATGAATGATGGTAATATTTCACCGGCATCATATCTGAGTTGCAAGACTCTTCTTTCAGAACAGTATTAGACAGCTCAGGCATTGGAGAGATCTGGATCTTGTTCCTGTGGGCTAACTGCCTTGCAGGGTTCATATGATGTTGTTTATGAAATTTGATCTGGTCAGGCTGGGATAAATGGGAAAACATCTTGCTTGTTCCTGTCATTTGGGAGCAAATGGACAAGAGAAGAGGAATGATGGAATCACACTCCGCTTCCACTGTCCAACGTGTGTGTCATAATGTAGCACAAATACACTACAGCAGTGAATCCCTTTCTTCTGGAAGCTAAGAAGGATCAGCAGCCTCTTGAACCACTGCATCTCTCCCGCAGTGTTCATGCTGGTACAGCAGCACTTTGCTATTGACTGTGTCCTTGTGACAAAACAAAGGCATCAGTTGTTGCTGTAGTAGAGATCGTGAGTAACATGCTGACAATAGCTGCTACTATCTGCAGTTTTAATTAATGTACCAGTTTCTTCACCTCCTTTTGCATCTTAGTTTTGAAACAATTACTCAACAATGTAATTTTCCTTCTTTTCTAGGCTTTTTGTTGTACAAACTGTAATGAGAAGTTCCTGCACAGCAACCCCTTTATCTCTCCAGTTGTTTGTTTTTGAATATGTGTCAAATACATCTTCTGCACATTTTTCCAAGATAGTTAATGTTTTAAAAGTGGAAAAACAGGCAGAGAGCTATGAGCCAGCCTGGCAATGGCTTTAGCTGTGTATGTTATATAGTTTAATGTGTAGTGGAACTGAAGTGATGAGAGAGGTGGAAGTTATTCCCAAGGCCCATGTACTTTCATGGACATGAAAAATAAATTGCTTAACCTCTGAGTAGAACCTCATGCACTGCAGAGGCTTCCTTCAGACCCCAGCTGCAGATGAGGGAACTCTTCCTGTGGTTTGAGCCTGCTGGATTTGCACTGGTTGTGCACAAAGGCCACTGACAAATTGTTCTTATCCTTATCTGTGATGCTCCCAAAATCCCTCTGGGGCCTCCTCGTGCCTGATGTCCTGGTCACCTGCTGGCTTATCCTTAGCCCTCTGTACAGGGAAGAGAGAGTCAGGGTTGAGGAGTCTAAGGAGGATTTGCTATGCAACCGAAAGGGAACAATCTCAGGCCAAACATCCTGCAAATGGATCCTGAAAGCACTGCATACAATTGTGATAAATTACTGATACAGAGTAAAAAAAAACTACACTTAATGCATAGAGTAAAACAATGAAAATAGCTATCTTCTGCCCTCACACTTTCTCTCTTATTCCCCCAATAATCTAACATGGAGTTCCCTCTGCAGACAAAATTATAACAGGAGGACAATTTAACCTAGACAGGGGCCCCTGTATGTAAACATCGCAGCATGTGATGCAGAGTGATCTGTTGTAAGGTGGAGAATTTTGGCTTTGGTTAAGCCTTTATGCTGTCAAACTGTAGTTCCCTGCTTTGCATGGCAATTGTCTTCTAATGTTGTCAGGCAGCCACAATGCCCAGTGTGATAGTCATGTGTTTTGTGACACTTGTTATACTGCTCTCTGCTACAGTAAAGTAATTTTAATTCGGTAAGATTCCTGAAAAGGCTTATTCTATTTTATGAGCTAGCCAGGCATGTGAGAAACATGCCCTCCACCTTGCTGTCCCAAAGAATAGATATTGGGTGAAAGACGAAACAGAGGGTTTTCTGTAAATCTCCAGAGAAGTCACTACAGATGTCCCCTCAAAATTCATACAACAGGTAGATGTTAGTAAAAGAATTCAAAGAAACCCAAAATGTCACTGTGTTGGGACTGGTGACAGCTATAGGAAAGAAAACAGGTTATGACTCTATAAATAGATGGGATGAATGATACTGAAGGCAGACACATGGGCTGTAGGGGCATTGGCAAATTAATGGGTGTAATTATCATAATTGTATGGGAATCAGTTGAGTCATGACAATATCTGTCAGATAAGTGCAAAAGATCATTCCTAAGCCACTGAAAGAAGTGTCCAAAAAGGAGGAAAATGAGTCAGATCAAAGGGCAGTTTCAGTACAATTACATGCAAGCAATTGCACAGTTACATGTAAAACATTTTTCTGAAAATCTTCCTTTCTCCTTTGATTAAATGTTGAGGCTGTACAAACTGTGGACTAGCTCTTTGGAATAATTCAATCCAATGATTTCTGTATTCCCTCCAACAAACAAGTAAAATAAGAGGCCTATTAGTTTTTAATTTTATAAGATCAAGCCACAAAAGACAGGGAAACTACCAAAATAGATGGCAATGCTCAGGCTGTGCACCTTGCTTTTATGTATGTTATACTTGTAGCTGGCTTCCTAACAAGAGAGGACTGTAACACACTGATGCTGCTGTTTCATAATTATTTTCCAGCATGGAAAGGTGTTGTTTGATAAAACTAATGGGAGAACTGGTTCAGCAGAAAATGGCAGAGGCAGAAGACATCACAAGTGTCCTGTCACATAGAGATTGAGGACAGGACAGGCGTGTCCAATTATTGCCCAGTATTGCGGCTATAGGAACAACTTCTTACCAGCCACATGCTCCAAGCAATGACCTTGTACACCCTTCATCTGACCAAGTGGGTGCTCTGGCATGGAGAAAGCTGAACTTTATCTCGTAAATGCATCTTCCTTCGGTTGCTGTCACTGGCGCATTTTTTTGTTTGCTGTGGTTGAGACTCAGTTAAAGCATGACAAGCTTTGATAGACTACCTCGATTGTTGTTTTTTTCTTTTGTTTGTGGTATGTCTTGCATTTTGAAGTACTCTGTAAAAAATGACAGCTGTTTGCTTATAGTGAGAACCAGTCAGAAGAGAAACATGACACACAGAAAATAGATATTGTTTATGGATTTGATAATGTTGGCTCAAATGTCTGCATAATAAGTTCCCTTTTGACTTTTGTCAGAATCACAATCACATCAAATATCTTTTATGTTTTACCTCAGGTAAAATATTCACCTCAGAGACTTTGCCAAAACTTTTAAACAGAGGTAGAAAAAGCAAAATTTATGATCCAACAGAGACTCAGTAAATCCTGAAGGAGCCAGTGCCTGTTTGAATGCAATTCATTTCCAGTCTCTGTTTTCCAGGCTCTGCTTTCTACTTTCTAATTATTAATTTCCTTCACATAGCTTTGGTTTTGTTCTGCTGAGTCTGCCCCATGGGCATGAACTGGCTTTGCTTTCTGCACGGGTGGGCTAAAGTTTCCTTGGAAAGCGTGGCTGGGAGTCACTGACACCACTACAGCCTGTGGTCACAGCGTCCCCACAAAGTGCATGTTGCTGTTTTCACTTTACAGATGGGAAAATGAAAGCAGAGGAGTGAAGGGATTTGCTTAAGGCCATATAATGTATCAGTTGCTTGCGTGTGATTAGTTACAGCTCAGGACTTCCCTGCTGCCAACCCTGTGCTCACTCCAGCAGACCACACTGTTTCCAGTGCCACAGGGATTGGTCTTGCCTTACTAGTTTAGAGGACATGTAGGTGGTCCTTCTCAAGACAAAAATTAATACTGCTGCAAATTGTTTTAAGATACTTTGCTTTCCTTATGTAAGGTGGAAGATCTGGGGCAAATGGTTTCTGCTTGCATGATTATCGGCACTGTGAACTTTATGTTATTGCACATCTTAATGGCATTTTCCTGATAATATATAAGTTAACAAAAATGTGCTAGGTTAAGCCATGAAAATCTGTGTTTCTTTCCGTATTCTTTATTCAGACACAAAAAGTAGTAGTTTATATGTCTTGACTCTCAGCCCAAAAGCTAGGGTAAAAGTAGGCCTGCCCATCATGCAATGTGGGATGGTTAATTGTCTCATGTAAACTTGCTGATGAGGACTGGCACAGGTCGGGGCAGTCATCCTGCGCATGCTTCCTCTTGGACGTGTACCCGCTGCTTGGTCTTTGGTGGGCTGACACAGAGCAGAAAACAGTACAGCCAGCAGTGAGCATTTGGAGCACCGTGTTCCAAGCTCTTCTGTCTCCAGCAGCTGAGATGGGTTAAGGAAAATATGTAAGCACTTGAACTGGGAGCACTGCTGGGCTTAGAAAAAACCAGAAAATGTGACGTGCACAAGTTTTGACAAGAAAACCAACAGCTAGGTTGTAAGCAGAGCTGCCTATGACATGCACTAGAGTACGCAACTCAATAGGACATGTTTCAGGAATGAGGGGGTAGCAGGGAGGAGCCACAAGGGCAGCAGAGAATATCTACAAGGCAGAGGTGCATGGTAAGCAGAGAAAGGAAAGGATTTGCTCCTGCAGGGTGCTGAGCACCTTTAAATCTCTCTGAGTTCAGAGGTGAAAGAAATAATCCTGCAGTCATGTCTGTGAAACTTGATGTGTCTTAAGTGTTCCTGAAACTTCCTTCTAATTGCTGCCATTTCATTGCAAGCAATCTAATGTGAGCAGATCCACTGCACTTTTTATTTTGCAGTGCTAAATTGTTATATCTTTCTGATCATGTGTTCTGACAAAGCTTATCCAGTACTGCACAGCAAAAAGGGTGACTTTTGATGCTGTCACTTTTATTGCCTCACTGTATAATACGATTTCTCATCCCTGAAACACTTTTTCTGGCTGTCCCACATAGTAATGTGAGAACTATAATGTGTTTTCCCCTGAGAATGACATTATTAAAATATTCAATGACTTATGCATGGTCTTCTGCATAGTCATGATGCTCTGATAGAACATGTTTCTTTAAAAGTACTCATCTTCAGGTCCAAACAAATATGTATTGTAGTTTGTACACACAAAACTCACAACTACTCAGGCTGCACAATAATTTTATGTACAAAATGTAAAGATGAAGTGTTCACCCATGTCCACAAAGAGTAAAATCTGCTTCCCTTCAGGCTTTTCCTTATCTCTGTTGCAGTCAGTGGAATGTGAGTACAGAGGGTGGGATCGAGCAATGGGAGTGGCACTGCCACATGCAGAAATTTCTTTCATGTTGTTCCCATCTGGAATGGTGAGTGTTCCTCCATGTCGGCAGATGAATGGTTGCTCTGAAACTGCCTTGCTTCCTGTGGCTTTTTTTCCTAGCAGTGAGTTAAATCAGAGCTCTGTGTGAAAAGCAGTGCTCCATCACACCTGTACAGCCTTGTGACCCTATCAGTATGTTTTTTGTTTGTCAGGGCATTGCATGAAGGCAAACACATGACATTTCTGGCAGCTGTAATCTTTTTCCGCAGTACTGTTTTATGCAGAAACAAAAAAGTCTTCATTTCTAGTGGCTGCAGTGTTATGAGACATCTGAAAAAGCATAAACCAACCAAGTAGATGAAAACTCTATGTGCACGGTTTAAAAAGTGCAGATGTTTTCCTTTTGCAGGGCAGTGTATGATTAGTTGCACAACAATGTAAGTTATTTACTCAACAGAGGATTGAGGGACTGTTTCTTCTAGTGTCCCTTGATGTGCAGAAGCTTTTGATTTTGCATGGCTGCGTCCTATTGTTGGCTGCCACTGCTCTGACACTGTGCAAGTCTTTAATTCCAGTCCCTCCCATACAATAGGTTTTCTGTAATATGGGGATATGACTTTTTCAACAGAAGATCTTCTGCCATTAAATATATGAGATTAGCTGACACAAATTCTTTTGGGTGAAATGTCTTCTACTGCATATCTACTGATAAACCTCAGGTGCATCACACATAAGTGCAAGTGTATGCAGATATAAAAATATTTTAAAATACGCATATGCATCTGTGAAATGTCACATCTGGAAGCAATGTAGTTATGCTGTTACATTAAAACACATGGAACTTTAAAATTTTACTGCAATAAATATTACATCAATTAGATACCTTTTTCTGTTATATATTATCATCCTGTATTGTATATGATGTATTTTTATGTAATGATGCTAATTTGTTCAGGGCCATTCAGTTTGTACATGAAGCATTGTATTAGCAAAATGCCTGTTTCAGATAGGAGTTTTCCACTGTGTGTTTTTTATTCTTTTTTTTTAAAAATAAAGTTTCTTCACAATTTTTTTTTTTTTTATGTAGGAACACAGGCCACTTTCTAGTCCCAAAGTGACCAAGTGACTGTGGCTTTCCAAAATATGATGCTAAGAACTACCTCATTACCCACCCTCAACACGAAATTCATGTTGAAGATTGAATGCAGGCAGCCCTCTGGCCATGCACGGAGTTGCTGATATATTTAGATCAAGCCTTTTTTTTTTTTTTTCATTGTCTTTCACTTACTTCCAGAAACTGCTGTGTATTGCCATGGCAGCTTACTGCTGGGCTACTGTTTTGGAATAAGAAAACAGGGAGGCTGGAAAAGCAGCTGAGCAAATAAGTTTCTCTTAGAGCCCAGAGCTCTCATCATGGGAGCATCACACATCTCTCTGTAATCATTATTATTATTGCCAGCCCCACAGAAGCCTGATGTATATACCAATGCACTTAGTGTTATACTTTCAGAGGTATTAATACTTTTTTGTCAGAGATATTTCTCTGTCAGTATAATTGTTCTTTTCATGGGGAACGAGCTGCAGTCAGACAGCCTTGAATATTGGACAAACTGAGATAACAAAGTAAAAGAGAAAAAGAATTTTTTTTTGTAGCTGGAAGGAAGACTATGTCTTAAAATTGCCCAGGCAAGATAAAATGAAAGGAATAGAATAGAATAGTAAATATCATCCACATATTGTTTAATATATATTCACCCAAAAGGACATGCAGAAAAGTATCTAGACTCTATTTATTTTTAACAATATTGTTGCTGTGTTGATACTATATGAAGCTATGATAGCTTGGAGTTATAAGAAGCCTGATCTCCAGCTACTCTGTGGTAGGGATGTCACTGGTTTTTTGAGTGCTGGAGATGTAAAATCTGCTAAGAAGCAGGGTTTGGGATCAGTAATGTGGGAGAAATAATACCCAGTAAACTTCAAACCATAGCAGTTCTATTGCTAATGTTTGGAAGTGACGGTTCAGGGTTAAAGGCAGGAAGTACTGAGTGGAAGGCAGTTTGTGGTAGTGTTTAAGGCAGTATCAGGTGGCTTGATAGTCAGAGACACTGAGTTTTGCGAGTGGGGAAATGCAAGATGTCTTGAGCAAGGAAGAAATATATCAGGTGAGTCATCTGTTACCCGTTGACATTTATTTCTAGACTTTGTATGGTTAATACATAATACTATTTCCTATTCTGTTCAAAATTTCTGTGTTAGGTTGAATGCCATAAGCTCATAGGAAACTTGTATGCATAGCTGTCTCCTATCAGTAGCACTTTTTTTGCTGATGTATGTGATCTTCTGTGGAAAGAATTGCTTGAAAATGTTACTATAGGAAAATTTTTGTCTTATTCAGTACTAAAGCAAAAATGATTATTGCAGGAAACTTCCTAACAATCAATTTATTTAAAAGTAATGCGTTTTCCTTGATGGGATTTTACACAGGCTGTGGAAGATATAAATGAGCCTTGAGAACAGGAAGTGAAAAAATTCAATCTGTATTCCTGTAATCTCCTACTATTCATAGTGGCTGTTTGCACTTGCAATAAGCATATCCAACTCACAGGACAGAGTTCCAAATAATGGAATCTGTGTACAGGTTCTAACAGCCTTACATGCAGTAAATGTAAAAAAGCAGTCATTTTAGGCACCCTCTTCTGAAGAAATAACCATTATTGAACTTTCAACTTTCTTCCAAAGATGTAGTGCAACGTACAGCACTGGAAACTTTCTTGTATAGATGGTGTTATAGAGAGTTGTTACAGAAATACTAAATCAGGGAATGTCTGGGTGTGAAAGCACTGAGGGAAAGTCAGGAGAATGGCTGTGAAAATGGTATATGTTGATGGTCACCAACATCCTAGCACACATCTACCTGCAGCTTCCCACCAAGACCGGGAGACCAAAGGCAGCGAGGAAATCCTAATGGAGGTGGCGATGGGGATGGAGAAAATGACAGTTCCTAATTGTACCAAAAGGTGTATTTAAAGCCAGTACATAGTTGCCAGCATTAGAGATGCTTAGAAGATGTAAGAAGGGCTTGACATCTGGAGTCCCTTTCCCCCCAAGGTCATTGAAAGGACTCCTAGACACAACACCTGCATTTACATAACATCTTGCCTGGAAGCTGGACAGGTGAGTTAGGCTCACATATTTTAGTGAGTGCGTGGATATGAGAAGGTGAGTATCAATAACTGAAACCGGTTTTGCTCAAAAATAAAACCACTTACCCCTCCTGAGTGGTTCCTCATTATAATGTCCTATGTGGCTGCAAAAATATTGTTACATTATTTCCTACGGTGTTGCCCTGCTGCTCTGTGGGATTAATGTATTCTATATATGAAAAGAAAACCAGGCTTTTTATTTACACAATGCACTTATTGTGCCTCTCCTTGCAAATAATATATTGCAGTAAATGTGCAGGGTTTTTGGGTTGTATTTATAAAGAACTCTGGAGGTTCATAATGTGTAGGTGGATCCTCTAGGAGGTGAACCAAATACATGTGGTTGTGGAAGGTGATGTCAATGTTCTTCATTACAAAGACACAAGAGGCAGAAAGCAACTGAAGAACAACAACACAGGTCGGAAGAAGATGCAGAGTCAGCTGTCTGACTGCCAAGGGGTCATACAGGGTGTGGCTGGGTTGATGGTGGGGATGACCATGCAGAGAATTTAGTGCCCAAGGAAAGGTAAGAATATACCACACTTGTAGGGGAGGTAGTATTTCACTGAATCAAGGAAAGACAGGAGAATACATGTCAGAAATTACTAAAAAGGATGAAATGGTTTGAACTGGATGAGATTTCAAATCTTTGACAAGATAGAAAAGATCAGACAGCTCTTCAGAACCTTTTCTGTGTGTCTGTGAAATAAATCTCCCTTGGTTTTGCCTAGGAGTCTATAAGGACCCATATATGAAGACAGAGAGGCATAGTAGGTTTTCTGTTGCTAAGACAAACATGCAGGAGAATTAAAGACCACTGAAAGAACAATAATTTCTTTGGAGAAGAGATAAATGAATGGAGGGTACAGTCAGATTTTAATGTTAGAAACTGGTTATAGGATTGGGTGTAATATGAAAAAAATATGCCTTACAGGGATTGCATGATAGAAGTATCAGTTTCTGATTCATAAAGTTGAAACAGCATTGGGCTTAAGGGCAATGTTAATGGTTCCTTCCCAGCTCTGTTGAATAAACCCTAGGATACTATGGTGGGCAAAAGTGGCCTGCATGTTTGCTTCTCTGTGTGGCTCCTCATTGATAGTATGCCATGTGAACATCTCAAGCCTTTAGTAATGCAACAGCATCATGAAGCAGTGAACAGATTGGATCACATGGAGACAAAAGCTACTGCTGTTTTGGTAGCTGTAATTTTCCTGAACATTTTAATGGTAAAATGGAAATGTAATATATTTTTCTTCTGATTTGAGCACTGACTTGCAACTTAAAATTTGATGGTAAATTGGTTTTTGTCTAAATGGATCTGTAAACATCTCAAAACCCAAGCTAGATTAGGCTTAAATTTGCTGTACAATGGTCTCCATGTTTCTCTGAAATTTTTTTAGAATTTAAAGATTGAAAATATATAATGTAAAATGATGCTGGAGAAACCAGTCAGTGTGTCTAATTTTCCCTTGGCATTTGTAAAAATGCCTAAATGAGATCAGTAGATCTCCACATTCATTTTGCTATGACAGGGGATTTTATTTTTCAGCAGTGTGCCAAGAAGGATAGAAATAGAATCAGTGTAAGAAAACCTGCAAAGCTTCCTATATTCATTGTTCTTGATGGTCTAGATACATAACTTAAAAATAATGCATCTTGGACTTCTGCTATTTTTAGTTACTGCTGGCTTATGCTAGAATCATGGGAAAGACTGAATAATTAGCAAAAATAATAAAATGTTGTTTTTCAAATTTTCTGTTAGACATGATCAAGCTGGAAGGGAAGACGCAGTTCATTTTTCTTTACCTGAGGTAATCAGATAATGTCTGCTTTTGTGTTGTTTGTTTTTTTTTTTCTGGTACGGTTACCTGCAGCTACAGCACAAAAATACAGAAACATTCAATTTTGCCACTCTCCATTTTGGTTTAATTATTTATAGTGAAGAAAAGCTTTTATTTAAAATTATGAACAGTTGTATTGCTGCTCTATTCTGGCCTTTGGACAAATCCATCTAAGCACAGTTTCCTGCAGTTCTACATCACAGCAGCTTACAGACACTCAGGCTGTGTCTATACTAGTAAATTAAGTGTGTTCAAGACAGCTGGACTCTGTCACTATACACCGACTGACTTGAAATGACCTTCCAAGCCTTGCTCCTCTGCCATCTTCAAAACTCACTTTATTTTGGCTGCGATTCCTGACCTGCCTAGAAACACTTGCTCCTGCCTGTTTGCCCTTTGCACGGCACCTTTGATCACTGTAGACAAACCCTTATTTCTTGAGCTTTGGCCAGGCCTTCGTTGATTCCCTTGCCTTGACCTGTCGTGTGTTGTGGCTTCTGGGCTGCTGACAGAGTGTGGGCTCCGGCCACAGCATCTGCCAGGACAGGGGACTGCAGACTGTCCCCTATAGCATTGACCAGTCCTGTATAGGTGCCTCCTCTCTTGTGCTGAATAGTTTAGGAAGGGTTTGCTATTCCCATTATGTTTTGATTTTGCCATTTAGAATGGCATGGGAGAGATGAGATGGGCTGTGAGTCATGTGTGATAAGCAGGTTTTGTGAATCCAGCCAACTGATAAAATTTAGGAAGGAAGAAGTGTGTCCTTTCATAGCTACGAGCAAATTAGTTTTCTGAATCAAAAGTCAGCAAGCTCTTTCCAGGGAAACATAACTTCTGTTACTAATCTGGCTGTGCTTGGCACCGTGGTGTATGAAAAGCACGGAAATTTTACATCAAGAAAAATCTGACACCGGGACAACATTGAATCTTATCTGGTCTGGACACAATACAAAGATATTGTACAATTATATGGGGGGTTTGAGAACTTATTCTGTTGTTCATAACAGAGACATTGCTCAGGATGCTTAAAGTTTAAACCAAAATCGGAAACCAAAATTCAAGCTATAATCTGTTTTCTGATTGATAAAAAAAAAGCAATTTATACACAATTGGTATTAGTGTATTATACGTATAATTTGTTTTACATATTATTATACATTGACATACACTAATAATATTAGCATTATTGTTAGTGTATTAGCATTTTTCAAAAAGTCTATGAACTACACTTTTTTTGGGACTCTTGACATTGGGTAAGGTATTTAGTGAGCAGATTCTAGTGCTGGTGAACATTTTCCTAAATGTAGCAATCTTTCCATAAAGTCCAGAGGTTTTCAGTGTTTAGTGTCAAGTGGAAGTTTTGAACAAAGTATGATCCAGTCTGAAATTACTGGGATTTCCCCTGGAGTCTCTCCTTTTCCTGCTGTAAGCTGTAATGTCAAATGTCAGCATGATTTTTCCTCCATTATCCCCACACCTCTGCTGAGGCTGTCTGAGAACCGCAAAAGTTATAAAATCAGGATAAGGAATACCAGGGATACAGTTATCCATACAAATTTCATTTTTTTATACACAGAGATAGGATCTTTAACTGCATAACTGTTGATACTTAAGGAAGTAGAGTGTTGTTTTGGAAAACTGCTTTCCTGCCTCTACAAGAGAGCTGCTGCCTGGCACTGGAATTGCCAGTGAAATTGCTGGGCCATAAAGTGCTTCCAGTGTGTTACACTGAGGGACAAATCTCCTAAGTGGGTAATGCTTAACATCTTAACTGGGCATTAAACTTCCATAAAGGATCACCCTCCTATTTGGCTAAACTCAGTGCTCAACAATCAAGGAACGCTTTTAGCAATTCTAACTTCACTATCTGTGCCTCAGGTCCCAACTATTCAGTGAAAAGGGCTTAATATCTATCTTATAGCAACTGTATTGTGGAGAGAAACTAATAAATGCTTCTAAAACGTTCAAATGCATCTCAAAGGAAGAATCCAGAAGGAAATAAACAATTTTTTGATCTGGGCAAAGCTATTTTATAGATGATTAATGAAATAAAAAGGAAAAGAATCTGAATCACAAGCTGAACAAGGTTAAAACAAAATAACGTATAACCACTCCTGTCCTGAATGAAGTTGTGATCCCACAGAGAAAATGCAAAGCGATAATGTAATTAAGGTTTAGAAGAGAAGATCAAGTGAAAACATGCTGAAGGCTTTTAGATGTGTGACATGCCGATGTAAAACCCTGTTCTTCATGTTGGGATGACAGGACAGGGAAAACAGACAAAAATGCAGCAAGGGAGTTTAAGATTGGTATGGAAAACTTTCAGGTGTTGAAAATTTTCAAATGCAAACACATGGAGTACACAGATTTCCATTGTCCATGTTCTTTGACAGTTCTTTTCCAGTTTGCATCTTATTTTTTCTCTCTTCTTGTCATGTTAAAATTTTGATTTTTAACTTTTCTAAGATAAGCTTCTCACCATATCTGTATAGCTTCTCCTTGCATTGGAAATCCATAAAGGCCTTGTGGTTTAGTCACAACAGTTTGTTGGTTGTATTTCTTTTCTTTTGTCTGTAGTGGAATTGTTTGTATTTACCATTAAAAGTTACTTCAAGGAACTCAGTCTCTAACAGGTTTCTGCTTTGATTAGCCTTCCAGGGCAAAGTACCTTCAAATTTCTTTAATACGTTGAAATTCCTCTTCCTGAACACCATTGTTTTCATCCATCTGTTCTTCTTTCTTCTGAACATGTCATTCCACTCTTGCTTTTCTTCTCCCAGATGCCCTTCCCCTTGGTATTTGCAAGTTTCCCCCCTGCTGGTTAGAAATTCCTCATGGCGTTTTGTGCTATTTAATTTCAGAACAACTGTGAGTAGAAGAATTAAAATGTACATTTTCAAAAGAAATCATCTCACAGTTTGTCATGGCTTGCTTTTGTGTGGAAAGCCCCACTTTGAAAGACACTTTTCAACAGGTCAGTTTTGTTGGTGGACTAGAGAGTATGCATGTATGCTCATTGACATTTTCCTTGATGACAAGGTAACATCTACAATGTATTAGGTAGTACTGTGACATGAATTAACTCAAAAAGTCTATTTTTTCAGTTAAATGATCTTCAAAATAGGCTTGAACTGAAATTTGTCTATCCTTAAATTTTTGCTGCGGATTTTTATTTTCTTTCCCAGGGCAGGTACATATTGTAAAACTTTCATGTTATCAAGAATTACCTTTATACTACCAAGAAAAGAAAAAATGTTAATTGTTCTCTGATTTCTTTCAAGTAAAAGAGAATAAGAATTAAAAATAAGGAAAAAATTGAGAGAATGAAAATGTGACTGACTGGGTGAAAAGTGAAAGGGGAGTAAGAAAATAGGGTTATGATTAGATCTTAACCATGCCAAGAACATAGAGGAAACTACAGAAATGTGTATAATCTTCACCCAAATTGTTATAAGAAAAACAGATCAAAACAGTGTCTCCAGAACCTTTCATTTGAGATCATGGTTTGAAGAAATACTTTGATATCAACAATGTGAAATGAGGTCAAACACAAGGTACTGTTCTTCAGAGGGATGTATCAAACACAAATACTGAAAGAGGGAAAGAAGTAGACAACAGCACTGCTGATAATGGCAGGGGATTATAATGCAAGAGGCATATAAATAGGGCTAAGAAACAATGCTGTCACCAGGAACCTAATCTCATTTTAGAATTGTTATTACAAGGAAGAGATTATGTCAGACAGAGGAGGTAATTGTTGAACTCCACTTGGTGCTAGCGAGGTTATCTGAAGAACTGAGTCCAGTGTCCTATACTGAATCTCAGAAAAGATGTAAACAAATTGCCTAGTATCCAGAAAAAGATCATTAGTAATTATGAGAAATTTATGAAGCCCAAGCAAGAACCAAAAAGGTAGTTAAAATAAGTGCTGCTGTTATTTTGGAAGTCTGTAAGACAAAGGAGAGACTGGAAAATTTTCTGAGATGTTAAGGGGTTTTATTAAGATACATGTGATCAACTATTCCACAGAATCAATGGGAAAAAGAAGACAATAAAGGAATTTAATTTGAAGGAAAGATGTCTGGAAGGTGGATATTAAGAAAACTTTTCTCGTTGTCAAAATTGTGGAAGCCCAGAGGAGACTGCGTTAAGAACCTGGTGACAGAGATTTTGAAGAACAGCTGAAACAAACACTTGCTAGGGATAGTCTAACATTCCAAGACTGACCATCTCAGCATTGAATAAGCTTTGTAGACCCCCAATTTATTTTTGAGAAAAACAGCTTCAGTCATCTCCAGCTGGATTATTCCTATTTTTTCATGCCAGGATGAATATTTCTAGGCGCAGGGGTTGGAAGTGGGATCATGTTCCACATGCACCCTCTAGAATCAGAATTCCCCTCTCTTGCCCTCCATACTTTTTCTCAGTTCTTTGCATTTTGCTGCAAATGAGACTTGAAAAATGCCTTCAGTTTTATGAGGGTTTTTTTGTTTTGTTTTATAGAGGCATGTGCAGCTTCTCTGTAAGGGAGAGGAGCAATGATTAGCATCCCTTTAGGCTGGCAACTGTCAGAGGAGTGTCTCTTCTCTCTGCTTTTGGAAGGTATCCCAATTATGGAGCTGCAGCAAAAGGAAGGGAAGGCACCACTCCTTGTCTTTCATTGCTTGCCTGTTTTAAATAGCCATTCTGCAGCAGCATGGAGGATTAAATTACTGCATAATTATTAGATCAAGTCTTTTTTGGGCTTGGATTCAAGAATATTCACTTTGGAAGAAATTCTCCCAAAAGAAGGCAGACTTCAGTTCAGCCACAATGACAGAGTTTCTAAGCAGTAAAGGAAGTGGGGAGCTGTGTGCAAGATTCTAGTCAGGAAATTTGAGGGGTTTATGGCATTTCAGACATACAAATGTTACTTTGGATGACAACCTTACTGATTTATTTTTCTTTTATTTTCTGTGCTTTGCAGCAAAGACAACATCTTCTGCCGTTTTATGTGGAATGCCTGCTCACATCTTCAAGGCAAGGGCTGTTTGTGTTTTCTTTTTTTTCACACTTATGTAGTAGCACGCATATATCCACATTTCTAGAATACAGTACTTACGTCACTCTGTGTCAAGTCACATAAATATACTCTACAGAGAAGGGAAGGTCGTAGCTACAAGCAGTCTTTTTGTACTAAACCATAAACCACTCAGTCTGCAGCCTTTAAAGACCTATCTTAGAGATCTTGAAAGCATTCCCAGTTTTGTTTAAATTTTCAAGATTAGCGAGTGTTTTGTAAACATCACTTGTTTGTGGCATGAAATCATTATTTTAATACTGGAATGACTTTGGAAGCTATTGTTTTATCTCATGTTACTGTAAAATTTTTGGTTTTGATTGTTATTATGAAATAATTTTCATTATTGTTGTAGTTGAATTTATGGCAATTATTATACTGTATCTGACAAGAAAAATTCATTCTTAGTATAAGGAACTGTTTTCTGTTTCAAACCTAATAAGAGAATTCAATCCTAGGTGAAAGGTAGGCAAAGAGATATCTGTGAATCATTTGTCAATCTCTGAAAGCAGATTTTTGATTTCTGGATGTTTTAAAAAATGCATACCTCCAATATTTTCTAAATAAAATGAGTGGGAATTCTAAATACGTATTACTAGGAAGCAGCAGATATTTTCTGTGTTTAAGGAAGAACTTCAGTTTCAAATATAAATAATAACTACAGAAGAAAGGGAAACTGCAAATGCCTCGGAAAAATAAATAAAACTAATAAAATAGAACAGACTTGTTTGACTAGGGAATGTATAAAGACCTAAATGTTGCAAGTAAACATCAATTGACAGGCAAAACCCCTCAAAATTGTGAGACTCTGAACCACTGGCAGTAAACTGTCACCCTGGTTCTGGAAATACTGTTATATGCAGAAAGAACCTCTATAGTTTCTAGCTGCGAAATAGTCCTGTGATAAATTCTTACAAGATTAGAGGGACTTCTCAGATGCAGCACTTCATCAAATTAGTACAGTCATGATTATTCCAGTTAACATATTGCATTATTTGCTTCACTTCATTCCCTAAAACTTCTTTCTCTCTGTAGGAATGCTAAGCAGTGTATTACATCAATTACAGCATGGCATGCACTGTGGTCTGGTGTATGGGATTTGTTTATCTCCTTGGTTTTCAATACTTAACCTTATGACTCGAGAATCATTATGTGCCCAATTAACTTTGTGTTATGTGCTCTGTGTGTTTAAAGTCTGCAGTGTTACTTCTTGAGAAAAATTATTTTTCTACAAAACTGTGATCATTTCAGCCAGCACAGGTCACACTGAGATTATTACCTTATCATGGGTCAAAAGAGAACAGATGTAGCTACTGAATATAGGGTCGAGAGGGGACAGATTTGATATAATGGAAGACGGTCATACCTTAGCTTCTTTAAAACAGTATCACATACTAGAATGTTATTCAGGGACCTTTAAAAGACAGAAATATTCTAAATTACTTTGGTCTAACACCTTTAATAGCTGGAACTAGATGCTAAAGGCTTTAATGAAAATTGTAAAATTAGTGCCTCTAATTTCTTTTGACCATGGGACTGTTAAGAAATGAGGCTACAGAAGAGTGCCCTGTATATGAATCTATTTACTTTTGCATTTTGCTGTTTGTTGTGAATGAAATGTCTTGCTAAGATGATAACACTTAAAAAAATACCTTTTAGGAACCTTTACATACCACTTTTGGATTTTTCAGTTTCTGGTCTTTGAAAGCACAATGTGAAATAGTAATTACCTGACCATTACTCAGATTTTAGTGAGACGATCATTACTTGAAATATAAATGTAACTTTAGCATTTTACATTGTAGTTCATTATATTGTCTGAATTTATGTATTTATTTAGATTTTTTGAACACTAAGCATTCTTTGGAACTCAGAACTTTTGACTTAATAAAAAACTTGTTGTAAGTGCAGCACTGAAAGACACCCCTGCTGAAAAACCATTCCTTTGAACATTTTCAGTCTCCTCAATCCTACTATGTATGAAGTTTTGTAAAAATTAGGCTTGTGCAATGTGATCTGGAGGTCATAAGAACTGGGCTGTTTCAAGCAATGAAGAAAGTATGAATTTCAAAGGTGTGGGGCCTTCACTAAGAATGGACTACATCCTCTTCCTTTACTTTCAGTCTTTAAAGCTCCGGTCTGAATCTCCCTACTAATTCTAGGTGAGCAAAGGTGGCTTAAGAGAATAGAGAGTCTCCTAAAGCAAGTCTACCATTGCCAATTCATTTGAGCACCTAACAACCTAGACAAATGCAAAGGTCTACCTCTAGGCTACTCCACCACCACTGTTTTTGCTTTTGGCTACTTGTAATTAAAAGAATGACTCTCTGTATAGCGATGCTTTAAGATTCTTTCCAAATAATTGCAAGACAATATATCTTTCCTTTTGAGGGGAATGGTGGAAATGTAAAGGATGTCAGTGCTCACGTGAGTAGCCTTCTGCCTAAGAACAGCCTGAATACAGATAGTGATAAAACTAAATTTGTTTTCTAATCTGTAACAAGACATTCAGCTGGGAAAAAAAAAACAACTAACCAAGTTACAAGGCAGCTCCTGGCTTTCTTTTTCCCCTGTGTGAAACATGAGGATACTTAGATCAGAAGTGTCAAGATTACATGTAATGAAACTCTCCACTAAGAATAAGATAATCCTTTTATTGCAACAAAGAGTAAACACATTAAATGGTGTAATAATTTGTCACCCCAAGAGAATGCATGTAGAAACTCATGGAAATGTGATACTGGATGCTGATGTTGATGTATCAACCTTTTCTAAAATGTATAACCTCCTCATGTGCTATGCAAAGACACCACTGAGCATTACATGTTCACAAAACAGATATAAGCCTTGGCATTAATAGGCTTTTTTAATCTGGTTAACTGCTTCACCTTTGCTTATGCTCATGTTTGGTTGTTTTTTTTCAGGATATTGGAAAAGTCTGTCTGAAGCTACTGTTTAAGGTAACAGTAAAAATGGTGGAGCATCCTCTAGTGATTGTTCCATAAAGATGGTATGTCATACTATTTTAAGGTGGAAGGTGCTAATGGTCACTGTCAAATAGGTCTTTGCTCTCAGACTGTGAGGCATCTTATTAAAAGTAAGGAATACAATAAGGACTCCAGTTAAATTTAATAAAACTGACTCAGCTTCTTTTGGCAGTGAAGCAGAAGTACATAGTGGGGATTATTGCCTGGTTTATCAAATTGCATGGTGAGCTCCAAGTAGAGCTCTCTTGTGGGTAAAAGGGCTCCCGTGCCTCATGTCCCGTGTATAGCTGTTGTAGTTAAAGACCAGAAAAATTAATTTACAATGTGACTTTGAAAGAAAGAAAGGAGAGATGTGTAACTAACTAACTCACAGTTGAGATAAACGTAAGGGGATCTCTAAGGAAACAGCCTGTTTATTTTCCTAGTGTTCAGTGAAAGAGGATTTTTTTAGGGGCAGTGGGCTAGGATGTCAAATAAATGGGATTACATCACAGATATTCCTCAGTGAAACAATAAAGTTCTCTTCTTAAATGCAAATGGTTTTTCAAGGTCATGAGTGTTGATCAATAGCATGGACCAAAGAGACACTTTTACTAAATCAGCTGCTAAATCTTTTTTTTCTGTTCATGAGAGAGTATCAGATTTTTGAAGCCCTGCAAGACAAGGGTCAAATTGCTAATGAGCATCTTTCTGCTGTATCATGTTGAAATGTAATATGCTTGGCAAAGAAAATTGAGGACAAGCCTCCTGGAGAGGAAGCCTTACGATGCTATATTTCCCCTCTCTAGATCTCTCTGTGGTCCATCATAATGTCACAAAACTGATCTGCATCTATAATTTGAAAGAAACAGTATACATAGCTTGGGTATTCACAGGCAATGTGGCTCAATGAGGGAATAGTGAACCTCCATGCTCTCTGCATTTTTAAGGAAAAGTGATTTTCTTAGCCTTATTGTAGCCAAGTAACATCTAGGCATCAAGAACATATAGCCACTGCAGAAACATACCTTTGAGAGTCCCAAAACCATAGTGAACTCAGACCAATGCAATTTCCTTATGAAAGAAATGCCCTAAAACCAATGATGAGACAAAATTATAGCTAGACTGTGAATCTAGAACTTACCGTATTGGGCCTTCAGTTAAAGAACTGTTGTTGCAGTGTGCTGTTTAAGCCTTGGACACTTTTTGAGCAATGGAAAGCTGCCAGACTGTCTAGGTGGATCATTTCCTTTAGGTGACAAAGCATAGCAATGAGTCATATCTTCAAAAAGGAAAAAAAGAAAGTAGTACTAAACAAGTACAGTTTTTGTGATATATGCTGAATTGTGAGGATTTTTTACAGAGTGTTTAACATGATAACTGAATGAATAGAAAGATATTTTCTAACTCTAAACAAATAAGCACTTGAATTTTGAGTATTAACAATTATTGAAAAACAATTAGTGGCCAACTGAATTAAAACAAGTGTGAAGAAAGGAAGAAAGGGTAAGTAGGAGCTTTTGTACTGCAATCATCCCACATGGCAAACCTTGTTTATGGTTCCTCAAGGACTGTTTAGTCCTGTAAAGGTTTTCACAGTAGCAGAACACATATTATTAGTTACAGATTTATTTGAAACTCAGCTCAGCTAGTGGAAATTTTTTTCCCAAAATTATTTTTTTTTAATAAAAAAATGTCTATAGGGTCTCCTTGTCCAAAATTACTACGGTGACAAAACAGATCTCTGGGCAGAAAAGCATATCTGTAGCAACCCAACAGAACAGAAGCTTACAATATTCAACACTGAATTTCTATTTAAGGCTGACAGCTGACACCATGGGAATGGGTTAACATATGCACATGAAAGTATAGGCTGCAGTAGGAGCAGCAAACAAGTCCTCAGATCTTAGGACTGCAAAAGGGAGATGATGACTTGTTAGCAATTCTTGTTAAAGTCTGCTGGAATGCAGAAATGTAACAAAATCCATTAATAACTGTACTTGTAAAGAAAATATGACTTAGGGTGTTTTATTTCCTTGTATTCCTCATGTTGGAGCAGAGAAGAAAGTGAAAACTGTATTCATAGACTCACAGATTTTAACCTTAAATTGGTGTCTATCAGACATGAAATCAGTTTTACTATATAAGACAGAGCATACCCACCTATTCTGCTAACAGTTGCTGTGTGGATAGCTATTTTCTTATTTTGTGCCACTTTCAAAAAGAAGATTATTGAGCCTGTTACCTTGGGTTGAAGGAGTAAGTGTATCAGTTTTGGAACAATGGAGAAAAAGTAGAAAAACAATGTCGGTGAAACTATTCAACTGGGCTCCCGTCCTGTGATTTCAGCTTCCCATTCTTGCTCTCTCTTAACAGACTCCTTTTTCCTTCTGTCTGGACTTGACTGAACAGCACTTCTTAGTACCACTGATTTTCATCATTTGGCTAAGAGTTGGCTGGCAATTGCAGAATGTCGATAATTATGTCCTACTCCCAAGGGTAGCTTAAAAAAAGTGGAGATGTGGAAGTTTCTATTTTTTTTCCCTTTTCTTTTCCTCTTTCTGCTGAAAACTTTCTGAACTAAGTATGTCTATTCCCAGAGGGAATATTTCTCAAAAAATGTAATATAGATAATTCATCAAGTTGAAATAGAATAGCATAATAAAATTGGGGGAAGAATATTCTATAATAGAATGCAGGAAAAGCAGTGACATGGTGACATTATTCATATAGACAGGCACTAGTGAGATGGAAGTTTAAAAAGCTGTCTCTTGCTGTAGGCATGTTTTAGTTTGCTGTTCAGTACAGTTTTCCAGTGTTTTTGTTGTTGTTGCAGAAGAACAATAACAAAAATAGCCATTAGGATCATGGGATGAAAAGAAATCTTTTTTTACCCTCTGAGTCACTTATGATGCTTCACCTGGAATAGGATCAGTCAGGCTGTGTATGTAACTAGTTTTCTCTCCATTGCAACTGTGTTTGATTTTAGTACTAGTGGGTTTCTGCAAGGGTGGTTGTGCGTAGGCATAGACCGTAGTGATTTTTAAAAAAGTTAGTTTTTTTATTCCTTCAGGTGCCTAGTTTCTGATTTTGCTCTTCATTTGGCACTTGCAATCCTCTACTGTTCTCTCAGCAACTTGTTTTCTAGCAATATGTTTTCAAGTTCCTTTATTAGGTTTTTGTCAATGTATAGCCTAGTATTTTCTCCAAAGAAGGTATTTTCCATTTGCTTTTGCCATTTTAATTCACCTTGTGTCTCAAATGTGGTAAGATGCAATGGGAAAAGTCTTGCCACCCTGTTTCCCCATCACTTGCTCAACCATCTACATTAGTGTAGCTGTAGGTGTTTATGACTGCCAGGCAACCCATCTCTTGCTCCATTCATTTTTCATCCTTGTTTATCTCCTGGATAGATGATGGCAGAAGACCTCTGAACTCTCTTATTGCATTTATTCACCCTATCATGTTCTCAGAATCCTCTTTGAGGACAGAATATTAAGATGAGACATGTTTGCAATTTTGTATTTAAGCCATTATAGAAAGCACTGTGTTTGAATTATCCCGTTTCTGTTGCCACTAATAATCTTTAACCTGTTTTTAATTTCTTCATTTTTCTAAGAAAGTTGGAAGTTTTTCTTTTCCTAGCTTGAAGGGCTTTGCCCCCATTTCTATGCGCCTTTTTTTCTTTTTTTTTTTTTTTGATATTGGGAAGGAGGGAAGAGAGAAACAGAAAATAACACTTCAAAGTTTTGAGCGCCCTCGCCACCCCCACAAATGATCTGAGAGCCCAGAAAGACAGCTCTGTTATTTCTGTGAAGATTTGTTTTCCATTTGATCAGGCTAAGATCAGTCAGGGTGAGCAAAAGGTTTTTGAGAAGTAAAACAAAGTTAAACCATGCTTTTATGTGAGCTTTATTTTTTTCCTTGAGGATTTCTTTTCTTTCATATTATGAAGGACCAATAGTGCTGTCAACTATAAAAGATTAGAACTTGTGGTGCAATGTGCCACGGTTTATAGGATCAGGCAGGGCATGGTGAGGGTTTCTCTTGTTGCATTTTATCTTCATAAATTCATAGCAATGGCTTTCTGTGCTTGGCTTGAGCAACAAGGTCTCACAGCTTTCATTCTTTCTAGTGCATTCTTTCTAGCAGCAGAACAGTCTACCCCTTCAGTATCATTCTGTTTCCCAGCTCACAATTTCAAGTGAAAGACAAGTTCCTGAAAAGCTCTATGATCTCTCCTGGTTATCTTTTCTTTGCTGGAATTCAACACCAAGGATTTATCAACTTTGGTTTTGTTAAGTTATGGAAAAGCAAAGTTAATTCTGGGTTCAATGTGATAGCATTTCTCTGCTTGGAAATAATTCATCTTTGATCAATACCATGTTAAAGGGTACAGCACAGATACAGTAGGCTGGCATCTACTAATTTTGCTGAAGACTTTATATAGGTGAAATTTGGGATTCTGGGCACAGAACTGTCTGTAGATTGGTGGCTATGCATTATGGCATGATGATATTCCTAACCTCAGCTCTGTCCATCTCTGTTATACAGATAACACGAAAGTAATAATTATGGAAGAAAAGAGGATGAAAAGGCACCAAGTGCTCCTAGTGTGGGAAGAAGAGGCTGGAATGACTTGGTATTTTCAGTTAGACTCCAGGGTTGTGAAGATACTTGATGTGCTGGTCCAGGAGGAGCACATTCATCCCTTTTGTATTGGGAAGATCCTAGAAGTTACTGGGTCTAATCAGCTTCATGATCTAGGCTCTTTCTGCTTTCTGGTCCACTGGAGCCAAATCTGATGGGCATAGGGGCTGAAGAGATCCCTCCTGTCCCGATCCAGCAGAGCCAGACTGCTGCAATTCTCATTTGTATATTCAACAAATAGTGAGGCTGCCCCTGTTTGCCCAGAAGGCACCTACATGCACAGACACACAGTGGTTGGCCATACAAATCACTACAGATGCCAGTGCTTTTGTCAACATGAAAGCAAACAGTGCTCATGTAGCCATAAACTACAAAGACAATCCAAACCTCTACCTCCCATTTACTTCCTGGGGTTGCGGTTTACACTGGAACACAAACACACGCACATGCTGAAATGCTGGGGTCTCTCCAAAAGCTGCTGTTTGATGCTTGCTGTATCTAGAAACTGGCCCCCAGCCTTGATCTCCTCCTGTTGCTGACCCCAAAACTCTGGAGCCCTCAGGCTGATGGTCCCACCTTGGTGGCTGGCACTCTGAGCTGGCACCCTGTCTAGCATCCACTCTGATTTGGCGGTCACTAGAGCTCATCCACATGGGCTCAAACACAGACCTCACTCACAAAGAAGATAGTGAGAAAAGGGTTTTAGTGAGAATAGAGGAGGGATGATTGAGATCATGCCCAGGGCTGAGTTACACAAGTGCACTGACCAGCAGCTGGTTTTTTTGTAACTGGCTTTTCCCATACCCAGTAAGTACTCCCTGTTCCCCCATGCTTCTTTCTATGTGGTTTTCCTTAGTTCATAGAGGAAAGGAAGCAAGAACCAGATGCTTGAGCAATGGCTGTGGACTCCAGTGCGCCTGTATTTTTTTTGTTGCAGAACTTATTCCCACCCCAAACTTTTTTTTGATACATGGTCAAGCAGGCTAGGAACTAAGGACTGTCACGGTGAATGCTGCCATTTCTGTCTTGTGTGTTACCTGGGATAGCCTTCCCCCAGTGTCCATTATATCATGCAGCTGACCAGGAGCACTTATGCCAACATGAGCACCAGACTGACCAAACTTATTTTTGCTGGCACTGTTCCCCTGGGACAAAGCTGTTGCTGTGTTTTGTGGAGTGTATCACAATTCTTCCTTCTCCCAGTCTCCTCACCCTACTTGAAATGAACTTAAGGGACTTAATGTTTCCGCATACAGGGTGCATCTCCCATAGAGAGTCTTGTTTGTGTAAACGAAACAGAATGAGAATAAAATTATGTTGTCTTAATCGATAAAAGTAATCACAAAAGAATAATGATATCAATGTATGGTGATAAAATTCTATGGGGAGATGGGAAGTGAAGGTTGTCCTCTATTTATCATGTAGACTCTTTTTCTTGAAATGATCACTTCATATGGATCTACAAGGTTAGGGAATGGCCTAATGGACACTGTAAACTAGAAAGCACCCACGCTTGTAAAATGATGACCCTTTGCTCAGGCATTTCCAAACATTAACTAATAATCCCTCATGATGACCCTTTGAGATGCTCTCATCTGTGTTTGACAGAATGGGAAAAAATAAGACTGTGAAAGAATGGAGAAAAGGTCAGAGAGTGAAATTTGTGAAATCATATACATCCCTGTTCTGTCTTTGAGAGTCAATGACCTTCCCTATGTCCTTCAAAGCAATCTATAGTTGTTTTACTTGTATCTTTAATGTTTCATCCAACATAGTGTAAGACCACGAATAATGAAGTTTACACTACACAGGCAGGGTAGCTATTGATTTACACAGGGTATGTCTCCCTTACTAATATGTAAATACAATGCAAATATATGCATGACAAGAAATTAAATCAATGCCTGTCACTTCTCCTTTCAGTCTGCATGCTTTTATAAGTATAAATTTGACATTAATACTAGTTTACAGAAATGTACTTGCTGAGAAAGCAATGATTTACACTGGTGTGCAAATCACTCATGAGCTGAGAGTTTTTGAAAACAGTGTGTGTAACCTGGACTAGCTGTCCCTTGAGTGCCATTTTATAGATGATCTTAGATCCATTCATTATACAGATTAAGTGTTGAATTGTAATTGCTTGCTTTTAAGGTTTTAAATAGTGTGATTTTGAGGCCTGGGACTGGAGCAGAAAACTGAGAGTAAGAAACATAGAAATATGGCAAGCAGCTTTCCATTTCTCAGATGAACAATCATTAAAGTCCAAGAGGTAAACTGTTAGTGTCAAATAGATGTCTGAATCCTAAGCTTAAAAGTATAACAAAATTGTTACCATGGAAAGTTTGTGAATGAAAAAACTTCAGTATCATCCTCTTTTCATGAAGCATGAGGACTATACCCAAATTCATACTTCAAATCAGAAGTTATTCTCCAGCAACTGCAATGTGAAGTGAGGCATTCACATACCACTCTCTCCCTGGCATGGGAATAGGTCCTGCCTTACCTTAAAGGGCATGGGAGTTCTCTGCATTTCTCCAAAGCTGCTCCTTTCTCAGAACTAAAATTCTTAGGTTGATGTTGGAGGGTTGAGTTTACTTTTCCCAGA
The DNA here is from genome assembly GCA_013396755.1 of Sclerurus mexicanus. NCBI lineage: Eukaryota > Metazoa > Chordata > Aves > Passeriformes > Furnariidae > Sclerurus > Sclerurus mexicanus. The sequence continues at coordinate 1,032,483 of VWZF01002410.1, forward strand.
TGAGAAAAAGCTAGTTTCCTAAACCTGAGAAGAATTACTTAGATAATTTACTGTTATGCAGAGAAACAAAACATACTCCTTTGGTTAACAGTGAAAGGTAAAGATGTAATGAGAATTAGTGAGCTCTAAGCTCACTAATTAGTGACAAAGAGCAGAGCTTTACAGACAAATGACAGAAAGTACAGAAGTTCAAAGGCTGAAGGATGGTGCAGAATAGAGGAAGATGGAGACAGGCTTCTAAAAGTGCTGTGTGGAAAGAAGATACAAGACAGCAAGCATAGGCTGAAATGGGAGATCTAGACTAGGAAAAAACAAATTTAAAAAAAGGAATAATAAAAACAATAAATAAAATAATTATATAAAATAGTTATAGCTCAAAGGGAAAGGATATTTGCCATGAAAGCAGCTAAGCAGAAGAGCAGATTTCTCAGAAAAGTTGCTTGGAAAGGTGTCACAGTCTCTGTCCTTGGAGGTTTTCAAGTCCCAACTAGATAAAACTCTGAGGAATCCCATAAATGATCCTGTTTTGAGCATGAGGATGGACTAGAGGCTTCCTGAGGGACCCTTCACACTGTAATTATCCTACAATACTGCTGTCTGCAAGGATATTAACAGCCACTGAAGCCATGCGAAGTACCTCGTTACATGGAATGCTGGTGACATTTTATATGCTGAGAAGACAATTCCCTGCCTTCTGGATCTTGTGATAACAGTGATGATGGCAAGGATAAATATTATAATGAGGGAAAGGGAATACACCTACTTTTTAAGATCTTGTGGACAGTCTCTGTCTGAAAATGGAGAAGAATTAAACATTAAGGTTTAAGGAGACATGCTGAACATAGGGCTTTGGGTGGAACTGTGGGATAAAAGGAGTTCATGATCTTGTGAAGAAGGGGCAGGAAACTCAGGAGGATTATAAGGATGTCGTGAGGTTATGTGGGGAGAAAATTGGGCCAAAGCCCAATTAGAACTTAATCTGGGCACTGCCATAAGGGACAATAAAAAGTATTTCTATAAACACATCAGCAACAGAAGGAGTACTAAGGAGAATATCTGTCCTTGACTGGATGTAGGAGAGTGACAAAGGATGAGAAAAAGGCTGAGGTACTTAATGCCTTTTTTGCTTCAGCCTTTAATAGCAAGACCAGTTGTTCTCTGGGTACCAGCCTCCTAAGCTGGGATGGGGAGCTGAATGAAGGCCCCAAGATCCAAGTGGAAATGATCAGTGCTCTGCTGTACCACCTAAACATGCACAAGTCTGTGAGGCTGGATGATATCCGCCCAAGAGTACTGAGGAAGCTGACAGCTTTGCCAGTTTCCATCATTTACCCACAGTCCTGGTTAAGCAGGGAGGTTCCAGGTTTTTGCATATTAGCCACTGTGATACCCTTCTATAAGAAGTGCTAGAAGATCATCCTGCATGTCCTCATGTGACATGTAGGACAACCAGGGGATCAGACCAGCATGGGTTCATGAAAGACAGGTCCTGCTTGACCAACCTGATCTCCTAGTGGACGAGGGAAAGGCTGTGGATGTTTACTCGGACTTCAGTAAAGCCTTTGACACTGTTTCCCACAGCATTCTCCTGGCGAAATTCATGTCTGCTCAGGAGCTGGATGGGCACACTGCTGGCAGTGGCGGGTAACAGAGCCACAGAATCACAGAATATGTTGAGTTGGAAGGGACTCACAAGGATCACCAAGTCCAACCCATAGCCCTGCACAGGAGAACCTCTTTCTAATATCCAACCTCTCCTAATTCTTCAGGCCATTCCTTCAGGTTGTGTAAACATCTATAAAGAATTCTAGAAGGAAATATTTCAAAGGTTCTTCTTGTCTCTTTCTTCTGGGTAACTTTGCACATTTCACTGTTTTTGGAGTACCTGACAACTGATAAGGTGGAACACTGAGAATCGTTGATCAATGTCTCAGTAATAACTTCATTACTTTGGTGGTAGTATTTACAGCATTTGACTTACTGATATATTATGAGAACTAATTTTTTCCATATCTGAACATGTTTGAGTTTGAGCAGAATCTGATACATGCTTTTTTGTGAGAAAACTAGTATTTCTTCTAGATAGTTGTATGTAATGGAATATCTGTTAAAAGAGGGCATTGAGTCATCACGTGATAGAAATAGTATGAGCAAATTCAAGACATTTGTTCTTAAGAAATACATGGTTTTACTTCTCTAAGTTGTTTTTTTGCCTCTCATTTCAAAATCAATTTCCATCTTAGCATCTTTACATATCCTGAAACCAGCAAACAAGTGAGATGAAAAAGTGCTGAACTGAAGATTGTGGTCTGGGAATTTTCTGCACTACTATGAGATGGAAGTGTTGTAAGAAAAGAAAAAGGAAGTATATATTTTTAAAGCAGAGCTTTGAGGACTCCAGAGGTTCAGTTAAGCACTCAGCATGAACATCTGCAGGGTTGAATTTCAGACTTCCCTAATGCAATGACCTCATTTCAATACAAATTGGTCTCTGTACTCAGCAGGTTATAGGTTAGTTAAAATCAACCTCTTTCTGCTAAGAGTCCCACTTCAAAAATTCCTTCAGAAGTTTTCACACTGAATACATTTCCACCTGTCAGTTCACATGAACCGATCCCTGTCTTCCAGGAACAAAAAAAACCAAAACCCATCTGAACTAACTGTTGATGGAATTTCATGACTCATTGAAGCCCAGAGCTATGTGAAACTGGCTTTAATTTCTAAAAATCAATAGTACGTTTAAGCTGTGTATGCCTCTGATAGTCTTATCCTAGTGGAGAGGCAAATGTACTTAATATAAAAGGCGAAAATAGATTTTCCTTCAATTTTAGGCTGAAGTAGTGTTTCTGAATATAACTCTGATAATAAAGCTCAGTCGTTGGGCTTAAGGGAAACAGTTGTGTAACACATTGCAGGCATCAACTCCTGCTGCAATGGAGAAGAAAGAGAAACCCTGTTGGCAGGGTTTTCAAAACAAAAACTAAGACTTGCTGGAGTTGAATCACTTCCTGATGGGCTGAAAATGTCCTGAAATCTGTTTGTTTTAAACATTGCCATTCTCTTTTTCCTGGTGATATATGGAGCCCACTGTATGCCACAGTCATTTAATGGCTTGTGATTCACAACACAATTTCCTTCCCACTGCAAATCTTTTGTGTCAGTCAGAGAAAAGGAATAACAGTCTATCCCTGAATCTGTATTGTCTTGTTTATACTGCTTTGGAAAGCTACAAAATGTCCTGAATAATACAGCTTGAATGGTAAGTGTTTCCTATATTTTTTTTCCCCAGATACTGTGAGCTTCTCATGCAAACCCAGTAGAAAAAAAATAAATGTCTATGTTATTTATGTTCTACCTTTCCTGCAGTGAAAAAATACACCAAGAAACACATATATATATATATAAATATATATATATATACATAAAACATAGACATGCCACATTTCAGAAGTCTGCATTTGCAGTGTTCATTCCTCAGCTAAAGAAATGCAACACTTTCTCGGTATGCTTCCCTTTTTGGTTTCTCACAACACAGAATTAACATCCCTGTGGGCTGCACTCATAGAATAACTTTGTCCTTGGTTATCTCAGTGGTAGTTTTCAGCCCTTGGTTAGACCTCCCTTAAACCATCATTCTTGATTTGATAACAAAGCAAGGTTCTCAATTTACCACATTGTTAGTATTTACTTGTTGGCCTGTCAATGCCTTTAACACTATTAATTGATTTACCACTAATTTTTCATTGCTGGAGGAGTGATAAAAGATCACATGAGTGCACTGTACAAGTAAGTTGTGTCTCTCCTTTAGTATCACCTCTAGACACTGTGGAGGATCTCTGCATCATGTACCTTTGGTAAGTAGAATGAGAATAATGCTAATAGCAAAACCCGATTATACAACATAAAAACACCACTTTTCCAAGACACATTTTTAAATCTTCAAACTAGTTGACATGAAGTAATTGCAGAAACCATGAAAAATGAATGAAGCTAACTATGGTAGTATTTTAAAATGATGTTTGCCTTTATCTAATCTCCAGATGTTGTAAGAAGAACAATGCTGCTATAGCAAGAGAGGACTTGTGTTTGCTATATGGAAGATGCTACCCAGTTTTGACTAGAGTCCTGTGAATATATGTTTGCAAAGGAGTTGCAGAAATTCAGGACCTGCTGGAAGAGTCAAATGATAAAACTGGTTTGGTGCAGAGTTAATTTCATTACTGCATTAATCTTACTTCTGAGCTTGTTTAGAAGAAGTAAATTTGCAAATGACTTTGAGTTCTGCATGAAGACAATTTTAATTTTATGGGGCATTTTTGCTCAGATGTAGGAGTTTTGCAGATGAAAGCATATGATGTTGGAATTCTCCCTGTCTGTTGTCAGGAACTGGTGATGCCAACCCACTCCAGCCTTCATATGCTATGGCACTTTATGTAGAGTTTCTGCCTATTAATAATGCATTTTTTTACAGAATAATTCTAAAAGAAGCCAGACGTGAAAATCTAGTTATTGGATCACAGGCAGATTAATAACTACTCTGCAATACTCACCAGCCTCTAATAACCGCTAATACTCAAGAAGTTTGACCAAGATTATCACTTTCTCAGGGGCCTCTAAAAACACACAGTCAAGACCTGTATGTAATTTTGTGCAGACAAAATACCAAAGACACTTTCTTTAGGATTCTAGGATCTGCCTTGCAACAAACCAGCTAGAAAATACAGCTGTGTCTCTTCAAAACCTCTGGACTGCGTGACATTCAAAGACTATGTAGGGTTTCTGCATCAGTTCCCCATTTGTTGATGAAAGGAGTAATTTTAGTCATGGAAATACTTCATGGGCTTTCAGACCTGAACATTCAATACCATATTTTGGCTACTGGTTCAGTCATAATTTTTACAGCAGTTAAAAACAAAAACCAACTAACAACAAAAACAAAAAATCCTTACAATCATGTTCTTGACGTATCAGACCTTTCCTTTTCTACTGAAGTAGGAAGATGCAGGTAGCTAGCCTGGGAGCTTTCTAAGGCAGCGGATTGCAAAGCAAATTTATTCTTGCCAAAATTCTTTGTAAACGTTGTCAGGATTTGATGCGTTGGGTAGTTTGTTCTGCAGTTCTGTATACTATTTTAGTCTCCTCGGGACTGTGCAACATTCTCATGATATAGTGGCAAATATCTGCTATTCAGCCCCTTCAAATAAAAACAGAGTACTGAGATGCATTAAGTGCAGCTGAATTAATAAAAATAGCATATTTTATGGACATGTTTAGTGCTTCATTTATCACTGAAGAATTCCAGATGCTGTGAGAGTATAGTGTAGCCAATTTCAACTTAAGAGCAGAATTTGTTTACTTCTTATATAGGTATTTAATCATGGTAAACTGATTATGGGATTATTTTCTGCCTTTTCCAGTTAGCTAAATCTTACCACTATCACTACTTCTCAGAACTGTAACAATAGCTGCGCTTGCAGATTCTGCCATTCATGAGGAGAAGTGATTTCACCTTTATCTTCTGATTTTTTGACTATGGTTTGACTGGAAACACTGTATGAGTATAGAGTATTCTGTTGACAAAGCAACACCTATACCTTTTCCTTCATTCTTAAGGAACATATCTCTGTCTGCAATATCTGATAGGTGGAATATTGTCATTGTCATTGGCTATTTCAGTTACTCCTATCAGAATGACTCATAATTATTTGGAAGTACAGAGCTATTCAGTTCATGTACTAAACAGTACATATGAAGTTTCGACAAAATCTGTGAATTCAATAGTTTTCTTTATGAGTTAGAATAATTTATTAAAGAATATTAGTATTATTTTGTGAGATTTAACTGTTATTATTTTTAAACAGCTCTTGTGTATTTTGTCTTGAAAACAACTCCAAATGTAAATACACTTCTTCTATTAAGTTAAAAAAAATCCTCTTTGCCATTGGCCTAGATTCTCTTGGGAATACATGAGGACTCAGCCACAATGAAAAGTCATCTTCCTGGAAGAGAATGATTTTTTCTTCATTTTGACTCTAACTTTCTTTCACACTTTTTGTGCCTATTGGAACTGAATAACAAAGACACCATACACAAAATTCCAGTCATGGTAAAACATGCAAGGTTAACTTAAGAACGTTTACCTATACACTTCTGTCTTTAGGGATTTTAATTAATGTATTCTCCAGTGAGATCTTTTATCCTGAGGAAATCTCTGTCAGAAGACACTGACATAGTTAAAGACACTTGTGATTCATAAAGTAATATATAATGCAAGTATCACCATCAATGTGAAAGAGGTAGAGCTATTTTCTAACTTTGTCATAAAACTAATAGAAAAGGAACAGTTACATAGTTATTGTCTCATAATGTATTTCCACATCGGATAAAGTAGCCGTCTTATGTTTCCACCTTTGGAAAAAAGAGATGACTTTAAGTAAAATGGATTATTTGCCTCCTATACTGATTTCAGTGGCACTGTTTGCAAAAGACATCACTAATTAGCATGAGAAAGGGTGACAGAATCAAGCAAAAAACTACAGTGCCCATGAAATTGTTAGGTCATTTTGCGTCTTGAAGAGCAAAACTCTCCATTGAAGGGAGATTGTATTTTAAAATCTCTCTATTATTTATAGTGACTCTTTTCACAGTATGGTGGTTTTGAAAAAGACTGTTTATTTAAAAAAAATCATGGAGAGTCAGTGCACAATATGACATAAGTAAATGCCAATTAAAATAAACAGAACCCTGAGTAGGAGGAGAAGAAATTCAAAGAGGAGCAGCTTAAAAAATACATGAAATGACACTTTTAAGCAGTCATATACTAGTGCAATTAAAATTACTAACCTGAAATTCACATTCTACTAAGGGAAATATAGTCATTTAAGAGACCCGATAATTTTGAGTCATATTAATAGTGTCACATAGTCATGAACCATTCCCTTATCTAATATAGTAACACTCTTGCAATATGGAACACATTTGCCTTTTTAATTACTTAGCTGTTTAAAAAAAATTACACTTTTATCCCCGGTGGATGGTTAACAAATTGTGATTTTTGCTTTGCTTCATTAGAATTGGGTAAACGTGACCTTGACATACTTCTTGGAGCTTCATCAAATGCACTCATAGCAGAGGAAGGACTTAATGACTGTGGTTTGCTGTGTGAATTCTCCAGCATCCCCTAGAACCTTGCAACTGTCAGATACCTGTTTTTTCACTGTCTCTGGCTGTTGTTGATGCCTTTTAACTTTCCTACTTTTGCATTTTATGTGGCAACTCTAGTTTGGGCACAGTAAAGAAAAAGGTATTATGAAAATAAGTATGTTTTCAAAATTAAATCCATACCTACCTTGTGACAAAATAAACCAAACACAGAGCATTCCTCTCAATTTCTGCCTGGAGGTGGTACTTAAGAATATAAATTGTCAAAATAAAACCCCAAATGTTTTAGGATTAGATGGTTTATCACTTCCACAGTTTGTATAGCCATTTCCTATTGAAATCTGAATAGAAGAAGAAAAAAGAGGATAAAAAAAAGGCCTTGGCCTCCTATTAGAAAACTATATATACACAGAAAAAATCCAGTTCATGTAATTATCTCCTTAGAAATGCTGTTTAGAAGTGAGGCTTTTAACTCTGCATAAACCCAGGCAGTGAGATCTCTGAGACCATCCAAACAAAATATGATCTTAGTGATTATATGTGAATGTGCTATGCCAGGGGCTTTCCAGGGTAGTAAAAGAACCTCTTTACTGCAACGCATATTCAGGTTATCCTTTGACAGGGCTAGAAAAGGTTCTCCTTGTCTGACGACACGGAACTATGCCCCAGCTGCTTCCCTTAGGCTCTTCTGCTAGCATCAGGAAGGAGCACATAAGGTCAATGGAGTGAGATACCAGCCTTTTTCACCTTACATTGACATTAACACCATTATGGATTTTGGGATGTGGCACAGATTATAAGCAGCCACATTTTAAAAATAGAGGTTGCCATATTTAAGCCTTCAGATGTTTTTGGGGGGACATGCATACTACCTACCTGCTCCATGTCATGCTGAAAAGATTTAATGAAGACACAACTCACACTGGGGCACATAGTACAGGCTTTATGAGGTCGTTCTTCTTCAAAGAAGGACAGACATATTTTGCCAGAGTGAGCAAAACAAGCAACTGCTTTGATTTCACAAAAAAAAATAATATACTGCCTCTTGAATACTGTTTAAACAAACTGGTGATCTTCTGTAACAATTTCAGGATTCAGTTGAAGTAACTTCTATGAAAGAGACTGTGGGACCCCAAGCAGTCTTAATTCAGTTTGACAGCTAGCAATAGGCAACTGCCCCTCGCACAGGCATGCAATTTACTCCTCTCTTTAGCCTATCAATTCAACTCAAACAAACCCAACCTGTGTCAGTTCTGTGGTAGGATTTGTGCTGGGCCATTTCCATCTGTACCTGTCAGCAGCTCTAATTCTGTTTGCCACTGGCTGCTTGTGGCAAACTTCTCTATATACAGCTTTTATTTCTTCTCATTATGGGGGGGGAACTTATCCTCTTCACCAGGCTATTTTAGTGGTCTGTAGCACACCCCATTTTTAGACTCTCTTGACCTTCATTAACACATAGATCCACATAATGATAAGTACAGAACCTGCTGCTCAGAGCCCTCATTTACTCCATAAGAAATGCTTTCTCTTTCCTGTGGCACACCATATCACCCACTCACACTTTTTTTACCCAGATCTACCCCAGTGATTTTACATTTCAATCATAAGAATTATACTTTTCAGTTTTAGTGTTGCCAATTAAATCACATTTCCTCTTATCCACAGGAATTTCCATTTCACTCCTCTTGTTACCCTGGCATTTGGTATCTAAGAGACCAAACAATTTCTTGAGTTTGGTGTCTTTATAGTTCTGATGTTTGGCAATAAATTGATTATGACTTTATGTCCCTTTGCAGCCTTGTCCCCATGTGTTAGCTGTCTTCCAGCTAGCCTCCAGCTAGGGCTATACCGCTCACATGTATGATGCAAGCTGTGTAATTCATACAGGCCTACCATGCACGCTTTCTATTCTGCTTTATAAAGAAAATAAAACATAATGAAGGCAAGTCACAGCCACTGTCTCCCCCAGTTGCAATTTATACTGACTAGTTTAGAGCTACTCTTGCAGAGACCAAAATGTCTTCTATAAATGTCTTCTGCATCTGTCCTGGTGTCCTCATTCAGATGTCTTTCTCATCATCTCCATTCTTAGTAAACAGAGAATCAATTCCCCAGATTAATATTTAGTAAGTTTAAAAAAATACAAATAAAGCACCCCCACATAATAGCAATGTTTATTTTAGGGTTTTTGTTTGTTTCTTGTTTGGTTGGGGTTTTTTGTTGTTGTTTTTGTTTTTGTTTTGTTTTTTAAGTAATGAAAAGTGAGACTTCCATTTCAGGAACTAGAGCTTGAAGAAAAATACTATTATCAGGAGAAAAATAGCAACCACATGGAACCTGGCAACTCTGCTATCTTGTGTGCATCTCAGGAGTCTTGGCAATCACTTCTTGTTCTGAAGAGTTTATAAGTTGACCAGAACAGATCTTCAGCTTCACTGTAGAACCTGGTGGCCTGGCAAAACTCATTCAGCTTGGTAAGTTCCTACCTGGGATGGTCTGGAACCATGCATGTACTCCAAACAAATCTACTAAATCCATTCATTTTCAAACTCTGAACTGCAATTTTTGATTTTGGATGTGAATTTCAGGCATGATTTGTATGTCCAAACTTGTTTAAGTCATAATCCTAGAAATAAACAGTTCTAAATCTGTGGGGAAGGGAAAGACATATTTGAAATGCAAATGCAAATACTGTCCTTCTAACTCTCCCTAATGCAAATTCAGTCCCTGCAGAAAAACTGCACAATTTCAATGCTGATGAAGAGAGATTCTTCATAAATCACTGGCAACTATTCCCCCTAGAACGATGTTGGTTCGGCAGCAGGGAAAAGCGACTGTCCAGCTTTTCCTGAGCTCTCCTTTCCATAATAGCACAGCTTTCTCATCTCCTCCCAGCATTTTCCTTGTCTACTTTAGTTTTAGGAAGTTCTTTACTGTGACCAAGCAAAATATGTTACCACTGCTGAATGACTGATTCTGATCCTAACAAACTTGCATGCAGATTACTTGTGGCAATGTAAGAGCTGACTTACCCAGAAATAAAAAAAAAATAGATTTTCACTGCTTAGTGACAGTGGAGGTGAAGGAAGTCAACAGACAGAATGAAGGTAGTAGGTTGGGGTTATTTTATTGTGCTGGGTACCTGTAGCTATTACTTTGACATCTGAGGGTTCTCAGCCATTCTGAAAATGAGCCCCAAAGCTTCTGCCCTCAGCAAGCTTTTATTGCTTTAGCTCTGATTGATGGGTTCAGGGAACTGGAGCCTAAAGATAAGTCTTTAATGGATCACTAAATTGTGACTGCCAAACAAATTATTGTGTATGGGTTTTACAAATTGTGCTACCTGGAAGACAGTGTATTTCAGGAGTGAAATTTTATGCTGGAGGGAAAACAAAACAACAGCATTTTCAGTAGTGGTTTTAATGTCTAATTTGTTCAGAGTGCTTACTTGCTCCTGTATCCTCTCTTTATTCAGTCTTCACTTCAGCATCTCTCCTTTCTGCCATATTTGAATCCTGCCATGCTGAAGTTACTAAGAAGTCCATTTTTTTACTCATAATATTTTGCAACTTCAAGATTTTTTTTTCTGATCTTATCAACACTAAAAAGAGTACAGATAAATTACTTATAAAAAGGAATATTCTTAAATGACATGTAAGGGAATTATTCTTCTTTTTGTGTATTTTGAAAATCTTTATGAATAGATAACTTGGACACTGAAGTTGTGGCCTCTTCTTTTGTCACTGTCATCTTCATAAATGTTTAGTGTGCAATATTTAATGGCTTACTGGGGCTTTTCTACACTGGGGTCATACTCATAAAAACAGTTTTTGCAGCATCTTTGTAAGTCATTTATCTGGACATGGAACCTCTTTTTATAACAGTATTAGTGTCCAATACCTATTTTTGTGTTGAGCATGTATTGAATTGCCTTTGACAAGGATTGGAAGTAATTTAGTCTAACAACTGCAATACCGTCTTGGATATTACTTGTCTGTGAATTGCTGCTATTGCTATATAATAACAAACTTGGAAATGATACATACCCAAAGAAATCACAGTCACAAACCTCTATGCTAATATGTCTATTTAAGGGTTCAGAGAATGGCTTATTATGTTTTGAGCAGGTTTGTGTTTTTTTGTGGGTTTTTTTTTTGAGTTAGAGTATTTGTCATTGTTTTTTAGGAACTAATTTGTATTTCAAAGGTCTATTCAGTTTTGTGTGATTAATTCCTGATCCAAACTTGCAGTCATAACAAAACAGAGTTTTGGAGTTTAGAAATATTTGATTTGAAATTTGAATGAGAAAAGGCTGGTAAAAATGTGAAAATGTAAAGGACAACTGTTTTTCAAAAGCATTAGAAAATCAGAAATCAACATTTGGTAATAAAACAAAAATTAAAAATTGTAAATAAACATCCATTTTGAGATGAAATACAAATGACAGATGTAGGTAATGAAATATGGGACAAATTTTGCTCTACAGGGCAACATATTACAGATTTTGGCTTTAAAATAGACACTAAACTGACTTTCATTAGTTAGAGAAAGAGGAATATATTGCTTCTGGACTTGAAAATGCATCAGTTTTGTGTTGCTAATGGTGATGTGAACTTGGATTAAAGGAAAAAAGCAGAATGTTACGCCGTCACATTTCGTTAAGCCAACAAAATACTGAAAAGAATAACGTGCATTTTCAAGGGTAGCATAGGAAACTTCTGGATACCTTAGATGCCTTTTAGTTTTATTTTGCTTGATTAAGCATTTTGTGATCACTACAAAGCCCTCATAACAATGAAAAGTGCAGAGTGAACTGAGAGCCTGAAATGAAAATCATTAGTTTGTCTGGGATGTCTCAAAGAGAACACCGAGATACTGAGGTTTGCAATACATTATCCCTCAAATTATAATGTTGCTGTGTAACAGAAGAGTAATAAGAAAATGAATCAAACCTTATTGAATAAACAGTGATGGACAAATACATCCTACATAGCAGTCATTTTACTTCTTTATATTATGCTTTTATTAAGTGAGCTGGGTCATGTTTTTTCTTCTGTGTCAAAACCCCAGAATTATAAGATGCTGTTTTAACTGAGGTGAGGACTTTATAAAAGAAATGTTGTTGTCCTGTGTTGTTGCTGACAACATGGAATAGTACCAGAATTTGAAATCTCCATATCTTTCAAATTGTTTTTCATGTTTTCTGTCTTCTGGGGTAGAATAAAGTAGATTTTTGGTACTGAGATTTCAGAATACCAACTCATATTCCATAAGGGGTCATGAAGCATCAATAAAGGAAGAAACTCTCTTCTTAGGCAGCCTTAGAGAGGTGAAAATGTTAGTGGTCTCTCACCAACAGATGCATCTGGCTACTGCAACACTGATTTAGTCATTCTAAGTTCTCCCCAGCTTCACATAAAGTATATATAGACAGATGGAAGACTAAAATTACATTAAAGTCAATACTGGAGAGTGAAAACTGGGAGTACAAGAGAGGAAATCTGTTGTGAAATTGTAGTCCTTTGTTTTCCTGCAAACAGTTTTAATGATGTTGTTGTCTTTATAGCTTTAACACTGTTAGTACAGACAGTCTCATTCCTGGAATGGACAGACAAGGTCTCGAAGTGCCTAGTCAGCAGATTATTTATGTATTCTTCTGAGGACACATAAACCTGAAACATGGTATGTATTGTGTGCACACCTGGCTTCTTCAGACAACAGGAAAGAAAGCAAAATCCTGATAATGTTTATCTAGAAAAATGTAGGGTAATACTGAATGCAAATAACCTCCATCTGAAAGAGGTATGTTGAAACCTGCTCTACATTCTCTGTCCTGCAAGGAAGTTTAGACTTATATAAGAACGATTAACAAAGACAGAAGAGAAGGAGAGATCCAGAAGCAAAACCCAACAAAGTGCAAGAGAAGGATAAGATGATGTTAATCATAAATGCTTTTTTCAAATATGACTAACACAGATTTTGCTAGAATCAGAAAAAGTATGCCAAGGGAGTCACAGTCAAAGTTTTTCAAAAGCAAGAAAAACTGAACTGAGATGGAGACCCAGCATGGCATAATATGAACAACCTGACACATCAGTGTTTGCATATCTCATGGTAGCATGTAATAAAATCAAAGAAAGCGAGAAAGCTGTGCTTGTACCTTCGGGGAGGAGACATCTGGATGATAAGTAGTGAGTAGGTTGACAGTTGATAGATCAAAGTTCTTGAGTAGACAGAGATGGTATATTCTTCCAAACTTTACTCTGTCCTGATCACATCAAAGTGACAAGTTTTTAATCCAGTGATTCCTCTGCTATTTTCCATTCACCATCACAAGAACAGAAAGAAGTTATCCAAAATAAAATGTATGAGACTCTTGAAATTCTGATAGGACTGAAATTTAGTACCCATGGTGTTTATATTTTACAAATACAGGAGACAAAAATAATGTGATGCAATGTTAAAAAAAAGGTTTGAAACAAGTGCAGCTACAAGACTAAAATTAAAGGCAGCAAAATAAGTGCTGTGAGAAACCTTGCCACAGGAGTTAGGATGTGTGATTGATAAATGTGGTAGCAGAGACATGACACAAAACATGTTGATGAAATGCCACTGTTCACTAGCACATCAGAATTTCTGTGGATCTTCAATAATATTGTGTAGCAAATTCCCACTTTCTGTTTCCTCAGAAGGCCAGGTTCTTTATGAACTACTTTGGAGCCATCTAGGATAAATTACACAAGCATACCTTTGAGGATTTTGAAAACTAATTGATCACATCTTCAGCAGTGGCATTTTATACTGTTTTCCAGTTCCCCAGGTATGATGCCATTCCTGTTGCACTGAGGTGGCAGCGAACTCGGAGCACACTGTTTCATGAAGCCTGCAGATATTGATAACCAACTAATCAATTCTGATTATGCATTCCTGGTTAATATATGGTCTTTCAAGGATTTCAGTGAACTTTGGAACATGCTGTTAAAAGTATCTTAATTGTATGTTGGGAAATATTAAAAACCAGAAACTAGGCTGCTCTCAGGGTGACAAAAACTTTCTTTGGAGTTTGAATCTATGACTGAAAAGTTGCTAATTAGTTAGGAACTGTTTCTGTCACCTGCTCATCTGTACATACCCCAAAATACAAGTTTGAAGCGTGTGGATAAGCACAATCTAGTTTGCTGCAGGAACAGTATTATGTCTGGGTAAATATTCTACATTAAAGGATGCTGTCCTTTTCACAGCAACTCCAGGTCTGGGCAGACCTATGTATTTTAAAAGGTGCTCAATGGCTCAGACCAATCTCACATTGGCACATTCACACAAGAGCAGTAAACTATTTCTAGCATGCCCACTTGTTTCAGCTTGCACAGTTTTGCTGGACTGCCCTTAAAATACTCAAGGTATTAAGGTCTCATCCATCCAGTCACAACTCCACGAAGTGGCACTGAATATGGAGTATGCAGGAATGTTTCCACTATGAGTGCAGGATTGAAACTGTTCACCTTGCCACGCCAGTAGTACCTCAGTAACACTGTCACAGAATCACAGAATATGCTGAGTTGGAAGGGACCCACAAGGATCATCAAGTCCAACTCTTAGCTCTGCACAGGACCATCTCCAAGAGTCATGCCATGTGCCTCAGAGTATCGTCCAAACTTCTTGAACTCTGTCAGGCTTGGTGCTGTGACCACTTCCCTGCAGAGCCTGTTCAGTGCCCAGCCACCCTCTGAGTGAAGAACCTTTTCCTAATATCCGAACTAAACCTCCCCTGACACAACTTCAAGGCATTCCCTTGGGTTCTGTCACTGGTCACCACAGAGAAGAGATCAGTGCCTGCCCCTCCTCTTCCCCTCACAAGGAAGTTGTAATTGCAATGAGGTCTTCCCTCAGTCTCCTCCTCTCCAGACTGAACAGACCAAGTGCCCTCAGCCACTCCTCATATGGCTTCCCCTCAAGGCCCTTCACCATCTTCACTGCCCTCCTTTGGACACTCTCTAAGAGCTTAACATCTTTCTTATATTGTGGTGCTCAAAACTGCACACAATATTCAAGGTGAGGCCACCCCAGTGCAGAGCAGAGCAGGACAATCCCCTCCCTCAGCTGGCTGGCAATGCTTTCCCTGATGCCCCCCAGGACATGGTTGGCCCTCCTGGCTGCCAGGGCACTGCTGACTCATATTCAACTTGCCATCANTCCCTTGGTCAGCCAGGGGGGTTACCTTGTCATAAAAGAAAATCAGGTTTGCTAAGCAGGACTTTACTCTCATGAAGCTGTGCTGGCTGTGACCAGTGACTGTGCTGTCTTTCAGATATTTTTCAATACCTCCCAGAATAATCTTCTTTCCTTGTCCATGAAAGATCCACTTCTGAAAAGGACAACACTTAGGCTCTTTTGACAATTGATGTATTGCATATGCTGAGATGCCTATAGATGTCAGGCTGGGGATGTAATCTGCATATTGCAGAACCGGAGGAGCAAAAGCACCAAGCCTGACAAGGTTCATGAAGCGTTTGGACAATGCGCTCAGGAACATGGTGTGATTCTTTGGGATTCTCCTCTGCAGGGCTACATCTTGGACTCAATGATCCATGTGGGTCCTTTCCAGCTTGGCATATTCTATGATATGCGATTGAGAAGATCCAGCGCCATCCACCTCCAAAGGGAAACCCAAAATGCTCGGAAACATGTTTTCTGTTAAATGCTTATGACTGGGCTAGCCACTGACTGCCCAGGAGTGAGCTGTTTATATGCAGGGCTGGGCAGCATCTTCTGCCTCAGAATGCTGTTGATGCTGCAATCTGCATGAAGTATTTAAATGAGTGTCTGGATTTGCTCTGCTGAGGCAATATTCTGTATCCCAGTAAATGCTGACTGACTTCTCTGTGTTTGCATACAGGTGGTGAGCAATCCAAAATTGTTGCTATTCTCCTGCCTTGCCTTTGACCAGTGAGGAAATCTGGTCTCAAGAGCACCAGGAGGCAATTTGTTAATAGAACAGAAGTGAGTATTATGTTTGTGTGTGTGGTTATTCATACTCTCTTGCACAGTGGGCTTCTTTAGTTTCTGTGTTGCTTACTGGGCACACATAGGCCAACGGATGAATGATTAGTCACTCAGCTTTGAAGATGTTAGCCTTAGCTTGTTTGTTTTGGTCTCTCCATCTGCATAGCACACAGACTTTCCAATGACGTACATCCACAGTAACAGGTTATTTGTATACTGAGCTATTTTTGAATGACATTTGATAAGCTTAAACCCCATCATCTTTTCTTCAGAGTTTAGTAACATTCAGAACTGAAAGGCTTATGTACTGTGCTAAAACCCCTTACTTTATGTGCTTATGCAGTATGGAAGTACATTTTCAAGAAAGCAAAACAGCTGAAGGCCATCTGTTCTTTTCTCAGGAAAAATAATTACATAAATCCATATATATGTAAAGAGAGAGAGGGTACAGAAGAGAAAGTGACAGGGATGATATATTTCAACTCAAGATCACAATGGATTTAATAGAGTTAAATATTTATAGATTGTTAATAGAGAAGATTAAAATTGGTGTTACTGAAAAGTAGAGAGAAAGGCACCTGATAGTATATCTAAGTACTGAGGTAGGTGACCTGATTTTAGGAGAGAAAGACTACCTGGAAACACTGAATCCCAACACTGAACTCCCACAATTTATGAATGTGATTTTCTTTCATGTAAACCTTACAGAAAATTTGCTGCATTTAAGACAAATTGTTTAAAAGTCTACATAAACCCCCCAAACAACTGTGTACAAAGTATCACAGGCACTTTTGAAATGCTACCAAACATCCTTGTATAGTTGGCAGTTTCAAATGTCAGATCTTAGGTAGTCCATCATGTTTTGAAGCTGGGAGTCTCTTGATCAGCTCTATTGTTCAAACGGTGAATGATTTCATTTTGAGAGTTTGAAAATAAATGAAAGTCGTCTTTAGATACAACTGAATAAATGTCTTTGCACTTAGTAGAATCACCTCCTGCAGCTAAACAGGTTGTCTGTCTTGGCTGTACAATTGCCTTTTATCTTGTTCTTTTTTCATTAACAATCCATTAGATCTTTTGCTTTTAACACAATTAGTGTGGTACTTGTTTTTTTGGGATGATGAAGAACCCAGCCAAGAAGAAGGTCAGGTGACACACTGATAAAGAAATAAATATCAGTCTGGATTTTTTTGGGTATTATTTCATCAGAAAAGACTGCAGTGTACCCTGGTCAAATCTAGGCATGAACTAGGATCTCCTCTCAGCAGGATCATGCTTTGATGTCCAGTTGCTAATTTCTAGCAGAGTTGCTAGAGTCAATTATGTATGTTTGTGTTTCCTGACTGGGAGGCTTGCCCTTCTAGTTCTCATGTTAGCTATCAGTAAGTAGAACTGTTGAGATTATCTCCCTTTGGAGTAAATCCCTTCTGCCTTTTTCTTTTCCTTTTTTTTTTTCCCCTAGGGCAAAATGATGCTACTCGCCCTATTAGTGGAGTAGAGTGAAGTTCACTTCTGTGCAGCTCTGCCTTCAGCTGGATGAAATTCAAGTGTTGGTTAAGGCTTAGAAGTCTAATGCTTCCTATTGCCTGGACTCTTC
The DNA here is from genome assembly GCA_013396755.1 of Sclerurus mexicanus. Classification (NCBI taxonomy): domain Eukaryota; kingdom Metazoa; phylum Chordata; class Aves; order Passeriformes; family Furnariidae; genus Sclerurus; species Sclerurus mexicanus. Next base: position 1,050,247 of record VWZF01002410.1, read on the forward strand.
ATTGCTCTGCTGTTGATTTGTATTGTTATACTGGGTTTAAGTGATGTTGGGAAGGCCACTTCGATATCTCCAGGAATCCGCTGCCAGTATAGCTGCCACTTTCTCTTGGTAGCGTGCTATAAAAGCATCAAGCTACAGCTGACTGTGTAGTTCCAGGCAATTTTATTCTACTTTAACTATTTGCCTTAAAAAAAGAATTTTTTTTCCTCATGGAATGGTAATCTGATGATAATTTAGAAAAGTTGATAAGTATATTAAAAATATAAACTATTCTTCTATTCTGCTATTATTATAAAATTTTAATTTTCTTTTGAAAGTGATGGATGCCCTGGTTACTTGTAGCCTTTAAAAGACTGTTAAGTAGTTTCTGAAAATAAGGAATATTGTTAATAATTAATGTAATGATGAAACAGGTTATCTGCATTCATCCCATGTTCCCACTAGGAAATTTAACTCTCATTTACTATCCAAAATAGTTGTATGTTGTATATACTATTAAAGATCTTCTGTTCTGCTGTTAAAGGTGGCTATTACCTATACAATACTTAGTTCTAATGTTTTTTATTTTATATTTGAAAATGTAACTAAAATGTATATGTGTTAAAGGATGATTGTGTGAGTTTCTAAGAACAAGTACTTATCTATGTTTCCTTTAGTGAATTTAGTAATTTTTTCCCTTCAACTTACAGGATCTGAGGAAGAAATATTATTACAGTGATCACAACTAACAGTTGCAAGTACCTACATATAGTAGCCTCTGCCCTTGCAGCTGGAAATGATGTCTGAAGAAGGATTTGAATAAACTTTGTCCTTTCAATGCCAGTTACAAAACTTTCGATGTCAGTAAGCAAAATCTGGTTCTTTTGCAACGGAAAGTTTTGAAACAACTAGGAAAAAAGGATCTGTTTGGTTCTAATGAGATTAACATCAGTGCTTTTTTCACAGTAAAAAAGAGGAAAAGACTTCATACATATCTAGTTGAGAAATACTAGATGCACAGATGGGGACAGAGATGATTCTCTTTCATAGGATACACAGTTGGCATGAAGGCAAGAGAGAAGTTTGGGATTTGAGGTCTAAATTTATTCAGTATGAACACTTTGGTTGCTTATTTGGGACTCTAGTGATAAGTGTATAGTGTTAATCAGAGCCCTTTGATCTTGTTTGAAAATTAGGGAAGCTGGCTTCTCATGCAGACTTTTAATTCAAAACAAAGCCTTCCAGTTGTTCAAACTCTTTCTGTGTGGAGATTCTAGTGTGGGATTCAGCTACCTTGTTATAGCATCTGGTGCTACTTAATTGACTGAGATTTACTGCCTGGGCTTGAGTAGCCTCTCCAGGAGGTAACAATCCTTTATGAGTCCTACATCATGTCCTGTGCAAGTGGTCTCAGATGTGCTGTGGCATCTTGGACATGCTGTGGTGTTAGGAGCTGGATCCTGCTCCCAGCCAAGGGAGGCTGGAGAATCATTCACCTCATCCAAAAGTGGATATACAGGCCACCATTTAAATTCACATCTCTCTTATAGATTTTGTGTAATATTGCCAGTCTGTGTAGATTTTGGACATGGAAGGAAGGATCTGTGGGCAGGGGCAACTGTATTGATGCCCTTAGGGCTGGTAAGCTCAGAGTCTCTACAGGCAATTTTGATTGTATTGGCTATTTCCATGGACTACCAGGGGAAATTTAGACAGTAAGGGTGCCTATAGACATCTGAATCAGGTGTCTTTAATTAAGGCCAAGCAGAATCCTAGTCCTTCTATTTGTTGAAAGGCTGGAATCTGGACCACAATTTCTAATACACTGAAGTTTCAAATAAAGCTTGACCTCATATTTAGACTTGTGTCTTGGAAAATCTGATCACTTGGGAGGAACAAGATAACATTCTTAAAAGTGCGTTTTTACCCTTCTTGTCAAAATGTAATTCTGCAGAAAGGATATATCAATTCTCTGCATCTGGTTTATTTGCCAACAAAAGTTAGGCTGCATGGTAGAATAGTTAAGAAAGGTGAGTTACACCATGGAAAAAATTATATTGGAAAAAAAACATTCCTAGTGCCTTCGTTTCCTTTTCTTCCTAAAAAGTTTTGCAGATGCTTAACATATGAAAGTTGAAGCATCAGACCGGAGCTCCACTGAGCTTCAAATTCTCTTTCAGGCAGAAATATTACTTAGCAAATTCTGATACATGCAAAGAAAGAAAAGGTAAAAATGCACCACATCACAGTCAAACATGGTTAATAGAGCTGTATTGTTTTTCCCATTAAGGAGCAACAAATTGAAATTAAGGCGACTGTGGAAAGACAATGTAGAAGAGCAAGAGTAGAGCTTTAACATGGAAACAAAAGGCTTGATTCAATACACATTTATCAGTGATTTCATTCTATGTTCCACCATCCATTGATGCTTAAGGATTTTAGTGTGTATTTTGTAGATTTCTATAGAGTTATATAAGTTAAATAAGCTTTCCTGAGTTTCTCACATTTTAGGTGGTATTTAGAAGTCACTAAGCATTTTCTCACACATTTCTAAACTTTATCATCACATTACATTTTTTTGAAGAACATCTGCAAGAACTCCAACTGAGACAACAAGACAGCTTGTAGTCAAAACAGGACAGTCAGATCAGAGCCCTTGGAGGGGCTCCAAGGGACAGTTCTGAGGAGTTCTGAGTGTGGGGCACCAGAGGAAATGGTACCATGGGTTGGTTATAGATATCAAATATGTTAGTTACTGAAAGTTATAAAAACTGTAACATCTAGCTGATGTGCTTGTGCATAGTTTTAGTGTGCACCTTAGAAGNAAACTTTATCATCACATTACATTTTTTTGAAGAACATCTGCAAGAACTCCAACTGAGACAACAAGACAGCTTGTAGTCAAAACAGGACAGTCAGATCAGAGCCCTTGGAGGGGCTCCAAGGGACAGTTCTGAGGAGTTCTGAGTGTGGGGCACCAGAGGAAATGGTACCATGGGTTGGTTATAGATATCAAATATGTTAGTTACTGAAAGTTATAAAAACTGTAACATCTAGCTGATGTGCTTGTGCATAGTTTTAGTGTGCACCTTAGAAGCTTCTAATAAAAGAACTACTTTATCTATCTATCACCACTAATGTTGTTTTGAGAGTCTTTTCCAGGAATTTAGGCACCAACATCATCACATGTTGCTATCAGATTTTGTTATTTGTAATGCAGTTTTACTTCCTTGCAGTTTGAGTCATCACTGAGAAGAAACTATTGGCTGGCCCTTGAAATCTTTAGAAGAAATACTTCACTTGGGTTTGGAGAAGTTATCAATAATCTAAATCTTAGAAGTGTTATGTATTATGTGGCTTAATTCTATAAAAAGTGCTCACTGCACCTCTGGCAGTCCTTTTTGTAGTGGGTCCTTTGCAGTTTTATGAAACTATTCTTTACCAAATCACTCTCAAACACTATTGAATTGAAAGATTTTGTTTTTGTGAAGAACCATGCCCTCTGTATTCTTATAGATGTTAGCTTTTACATTAGCTGAACATAGTTTAACTACAGCTTTCATAATCAATTATTAATGAATGTTTTATTCTATGTGCTTTATTACTTTGCCAAATGAAACTGCTATGAAGTTAATTACTGTGCAGGCTTTCTTAAGGTGAAAATGAGAGAAATTGCTTTTGCAGCAAAATTTGTCTATAGAATTTGTTGTGTCATTACAGGATAATGCCAACAACATAACCTGTTGAGCAAGCAAAGCAGTTCTCAGCCTTGTCCTAGTGTTGGGGTGACTGATTAAGCACTTACGAAGTTGAATCCTGGCAGCTTTGTAATTTAGCCTCCATTCAACTCTAGAATGAATGGTAGACTTCCAAATTCTTTGAAATACCAAGCTTTTTTTGTGTTTATATTTCTACCTACTCAGCTACTAATACTCATTTAAAAATGTTTGTTTTCCACACATCCAGCCACCTCAGGCTGCAGTGGCTTTCTACAGGCAAAATTCAGTGGGAGAGGATGTTTTGTTCTGTGCAGCACTCCAGGACTACTAATGTTGGCAGCTGCTATTTTTTTAAAAACTTCAATCTGCTCATGATGCTTTCAAATGTCTTTTTGCTGAAAGCGATTTGAGTCCAATTTAAAACATATATTTCTGCCATTACAATTGACATAGGTTTTAATTTCAGACTGAAAGAACATTGATTTATCATTTGGCTTTTCTTAGTGTTTTTTTAAAGGCTATGCTCTGCCTGCCCTTCTTGAAGAAGGAACACTTGCAAGGCTTTGGGGAAAAGTGATAGATGACTTTGGTGCTGAACTGGGACCAAGAAACACCTGCTAAGAGCCCATCTGTCAGGACACCTTAGCCCTGCATAGCCAAAAGATGGGCTCAGCTGCATTTGGGGAGGGTCAGAGAGAAGAAAAAATTTCTGGTCAATGGATGGCTTCCTGAGAGCCTTTCCCAGACTTTCCGACTATATTCTCTATTTCAATTCACTTAGCTCAAACAACTCATCACAGCTGGAAAGTTGCATAGTAGAAGGCCTCTCCGTTGGCTGGCTGGGCAGAAGTAATGTTTTCTAATAGCACAGGTAACACTCCTCTTTCATATTTTAAAAATGCAGAAATTGAATCATCTTTTAGATAGTAATCCTCGATGATCAGTCCACTTGTTTTTCCATTAAATGATGAACAATATTGGGTAACCTCCATTCACATATATCCATTGCTAGTTTTGTATTCAAGCATAATTACTGGATTTTTCTCAGTTGAGAGATAGATATACACTCAGTTGATGGTATCCCAAATAGTATGTCCATATTTCTCTTATGTGAAAACTTCTTTATTAATTACAAGAGGTCACTTTTTAGTCTTAACAGGTGACTCTTTATGAAGCAGCTGTTTAGACTGATGCTTTCAACTGATAGATGAATTGCAATAGTATTGCACTTATCACGTAACAGATTCTTATAACAACAAAAAAAGAACACATGACATGGATAAGATCATTATGGAATCGCATATTCAAGTGTCAAAAGGCAATGCGATTATTGCAGGCTCTTAATGCCACTTTTGCAAAATACATTGAAAAATGTGGTTAATGTGGTTGGAGTCTTTCTGCTGACAAAGCCCAGCTGCAAAATCTTTGATAGGCCATGAGGTTCTTGGTCCAAATTTCTTGCTGAATTTTTTCTTCTTCATGTTGGATTACAAAAAAGAAAAGGAAGAATGGCCCCAGGCCCTCCAGTTGTCTCCCTGTTGTCTACTTAGCATGGGAAATTAAGCCTGAAGTATTCAAAATCTGGACTATGTGAAGATATAATGGCAGAATTTGAATGCACTTAGTCAAAGTTCCTCTCAATCATGCAGCATGCATTCCCATTGGTTTGAAGTAAGAAAGCTTAAGTTGTTAAAATTTATATGCAAGCTCAATCAGCTCTTCAATCTAGAATCTTGAATAGCCAACAGACCAGCTTCCAGTGATTTCAGACAATTGCTTGGCTCATACTGGGACAGAATCATGTTAAATGTTTCCAATTGTATGCTTCATTATGATTTTTCAATGCATCTTTAACTTCTTGGAGCTGGAATTCACTGTGAGCATTTGATTGCAGCCCACCGTCCAGTGCTGAAAAAGTCTGTTTCTTGGTGTAGAGTTTCTCGGTATAATTAGAGACTATTCATAGCAGCTAGCAACACCTTTTTTCAAGCAACAAATCCTTTTCCAGATGTTTTAATTTTCACAGCATTTCTTATAATTTTTTTAAAGTAATTTATTGCATCTCTCAAATACTCAGAGACAGTCTATTACTGCTGAACCTACAGTTTGTTTCAGCAGCCTTAACCTTATTATAACAAACTTTTAAAGTCTTTTGACTGAATTCTTAAATGGAAAATAATTAGGAAAGGAGAGGTGGGGAAAATTCAGATAAAATCGTTTGCTGATGTCTTTGTGTGTCTCACTGCTTTGCTCTAACTAGAAAGTATGTGAGGCAGAGACAGTATTGATGCATTAGGCAGGGAGAAATAGCATTTTCAAATATTAATAAAAACTTTGCAAAACTTTTCCCAGCTTAAATTATGGATTCTTTCAGCAATTAGTCGCCATATCCTGCCAGATCTGTCATGATCTGTTTTAGCGTTTATAGAAGAAAGGTTCCATAACAGACTGAGGCATGGGCAACCTTAGATACCTCACCTTAGACCTCTCCATTTGTGTGATAGATAATTGGGATGATAAAAGCAAGATCACCACTCTGAAAATTGACACAGAGCTGTTTCAGCCTCTGCAGGCCCAGAAAATGAAGTTTCTCAAATTGGCATTTCTGCCCTGCTGCAAACAGCAGCTGAGTGTGTCAGTGAGAATGGTCTTCCTGCACGGGGAAATCATTAAGGTAGGGCACAACTTCTAAGTGCCACAGCTATTCTATAGTAACTGTTGTCTAGATATGTGTCCTACATGGGGGGCAGAAGGGGATGTGGTGGAAGAGATGGTCCAGGGCACTTTGTGGATGTCACGACGAAAGGCCCAACAACAAGTTGCATATCAAAATAACCTACTTCAGAAAGAGCAAAAAGAGAGATGTAGATAGTGTGCAAATCCTATATTCCTTCAGGTGCTGGGAACCTTGATTTCATAAAGTATCCAGTGGACACCAGATGTGTATTTTCCTATGGTATGCCATGCAGAACCCATCCATGGGTTCCCATCAATTGAAGGGACATAACTGTCATCTATACTCTTATTTTCTTAAAGCATTTATTTTAATATTGTAGAATCATAGAATACCTGGCCTGGAAAAAGCACAGTCTAGACAAGATGGCCTAGCACCTGTCCAGTTGAACCTTAAAAGTGTCTGATGTTGGAGAATCCAACACTTCCCTAGAGAGATAATTCCAAAGAATGATTGTTTTATTGTGAAAAATTTTTTGCTTCAATCCAGTTTGAATCATCCACAAGTAAATTGTACTCATTGCCCCTCCTCTTTTCCATGTGACTCCTTTTAAAAAGGTTTTGTAGCCACAAATACTGGAACTTGATGATGAGGTCTTCCCTTTCTCTGCTCAAGGCTGATCAAATCCATTTTTCTCAGGCTTTCCTTATATGACAGTCTTTCCAATCCTTGGATCATTTTTTCTGGACTCTACAGCCTATCCACATCTCCTTTTGCGTGGCAGTGACCAAAATTGAACACAGTATTCCAAGTGTGGCCTGACAAGTGTTGGGCAGACTGCGATACTGACTTCTTCATCTCTGCCTATGATGCCCTTGCTGATGCAGCCCAGCCCTGCTGACTTTCTTTGCTGGAGCAGCACACTGCTTGCTCACACGGAGCTTCGTGCCCATGGACTCCCAGGGCCTTTTCCACAGAGCTGCTCCCCAGTCAGGTAGATCCCAGCATGTGCTGCATTCCTGAATGTTTCCCCAGATGCAAGACCTTGTCAGCTTGCAAGAGCTTGTCAGCCCACTCATCCAGCCTATCCAGATCCTCCTGCAGGGTGTGTCTCCTTCTTAATTGTCCGTTTCCCTACTAAGATGGAATTACAAAATTGCAGAATATCCTGAGTTGGAAGGGGCTCACAAGAATCACTGAGTCCAGCTCCTGGCCTGGCACAGCACAGCCTCAACAATCCCACCATGTCTCTGAGAGCATTGTCTAAACACTCCTTGAGCTTTGTCAGGTTTGGGGCCAGGACCACTACCCTGAAGAGCCTGTTCAGTACCTGACCACCCTCTGGGGGAAGAACCTTTCCCTAATATCCAGCCTAAACCTCCCCTGACACAGCTCCAGCCATTCCCTTGGGTCCTGTCACCAGTCATGGAGAGCAGAGATTGGTGCTGCCCCTGTGCTACCCCTCATGAGGAAGCTGTAGACTACTATGGGGTCTTGCCTAAGTCTCTTCTTCTCCAGCTGAACAACGCAAGTGACTCGAGCTGTTCCTCATATGGGTTCACTTCTAGTCCCTTCACCATCTCTATATCCCTCCTTTGGATGCTCTCTAAGAGCTTTAGATCCTTCTGATATTGTGGTGCCCAAAAGTGCCCCCAAGACTCAAGGTGAGGCTGTCCAAGCACAGAGAAGAGTGGAGCTCTCCTGCCTCTCCCCACTGGTGATCCTGGGCCTGATTCCCCCTCAGGACATGGCTGGTCCTCCCATCTGCCAGGGCATATGACAGTGCCTTATCTTTAAGAAAGCATAGAGGAAAGCCTTCCTACTCTCTCCTAAGTAAAGACACTTTCTGACCTATCAGCAAGACACTTAAATTTTAAAATTTTTAGGTTAGTTTAAGCTCTCCAAAAACACTCAATCCAAACAAAAGACAACAAAAAACTCCCTTTTGCCCCACCACAACAGTTAAAGATTTTTTCTCTAACTGCAGATCACTGGATTCTCTTCCCTATCTTCTTAAATTTTCAAATATCCTGTTTGGAAGTTAAAACTGAGAAAATGATGAAATCTACTATTAGTCTCACTGGAAAAAAAAATATATAAACCAACTCTTTATTTTCAACATGTTGATATAGTCAGGGGTTATAAGCTGTTCCTTTCTTTTCCCTAAGTGCACCGTGGTGGAAAGCCCATTTTGTCCATGATGCTCCAAAATCTCATTCAGAGCCAGCACTATTTACAAATACTTTATATCCATTACTACATACCACACCATAGACAAAATCTTAATAACTCATCAAGAAACTTCATCAGATCACACTTGATCCCATCTTCCACATCATTTATGAAGTTATTGGCACAAGACTGGTCCCTGGGGGCCCCACTTGTGACAGGTTGCCAGTTTGAAAAGGAGTCATTTACCACCATCCTCTGAGTGCTGCGTCTCAGCCAGTTCCCCACCCATTGCACAGACAGCTTCTCTAGATCATCACGTATCACTTTCTCCAGGAGGAAGCTGTGGGAAATTATATTGAACACTGGCAGAAGCTCAGGTAGACAATGCTCGGGGCTTGTGCCACATCAACCAAGCAGGTTTGTTTGTTATGGAAGAGGACTAGGTTTGTCAAGGATAATTTGCCCCTGATGAGTCCATGCTGGCTTTTCCCAATAACCTGCTTCATCTGACTTTTGGTAGTCCCCAGGAGGATTCATTCTACAACTTTCACAGAGACTGAAGTAAGATTCATACGTCATTTTTTATCAAGCCTTACTTACTGACATGCTGAAAGAGCCCTGAACTCTTTCTCTCTCTCTCTCCTTCACCCCACCCAGTGCAGAAAAATACAACACAACAATTTTTTGATTCAGTGATTCTGTGATTTATTTTGGAAAACAGCATTGTCCTTGTGGTGATCTCACTTGACATTCCAGAACAGATGCCCCAAAGCCTTTCCTTTATAGACCTTGAGTAACTGTTCTCGGACTCTAAAAAATAATAACCCTGAATTGCTGATACTGTAAACATGGAGAAAAATTACTGACAGTGTATACAATAGTTGTGAACAAATTTTAAACACATAAGTTACCAAACTGAGCAGTATTTTTCATAAGGACTCTGCTGTTTTTATGCATGTGTCAGGACAAGACTACAACCTGATGTGGTACACTTTGGTATGTCACCAGGTACCCTTAAATTCACCCTCTCATCTTTTGTTTTACACTTCTGTAGCTTCTATAGGGCTCTCATATTGTGAACAGGCTTACCACATAGGAGTTTTTAGAGAGAGGTTAAAAGAGCCACCTTGCCTTTCCTCTGAATATTTGGTGGTGTTGGGCACTTGGAATTCTGAGGAGTGTCACCTGTAGCCACCTTCCACAGTGACAGGACAGCTCCAAAAGCTGACTGGGCCCCCTGGTATGTGCTGGCTGAAAGAACCTGCAGTTTATACTGAGGTAATGGAAGTCAAGGCTGGTGTCATGAAAAGATTGGCACAAAAAGTTTTATCAAAATGAGAACAAAATCTGAATTAATTCTGTGGTGTGATACAGACAGAAGAATCTGACCAGAGCCAGAAAAATCTGACAAATAAAGAAAAAAAAAAAAGAAAATGTGCTGATAGAACTAAAATCTCTTGCATTTGTCCAGACATATGAACCACATTCGAGATTCCTACATCAAAACTCATTACAAATGATTTTGTAACCATCTCCTCAGTGATATAGTTGACTCTTTTTTATGCACACAATGTAGCAGACCCAATATGATACAATATTCATTACCTGGTCTTCTCGGGGAAGGCTCTTGTATGGGAGAGATGTTATCACAGAGTCGACCATCTGGAACAGGTGATCCAGAGTTTACTGAAAATAGTCTGTCTTTGTATCCCTCCAGGTGCAGAATCTGCCTGAAATCTGATCAGCACGACAAGCTGCTTAAACATACTTTCTACGCATGAGGCTCTGCCAGAAGTCTTCTACATACTAAGTTAGCTCAATTTTCTGCGTGTTTGGATTCCAGGAAACAATTTGCTCTGCAAGGTGGTCTGCTGTTGAAGAGATGTCATTTAATCATTCCTCTGAGCATGCAGGGTGGAATTACCTAAGGGTTTTATGGCAGATATAAGGATATTACTGCAGTATTGGGCTTGGGCTTGCCAGGTGCTCATCTGGTGGCAGTGGTATGAAATGTTCACATCTCTCAGTTTAACTCCTGAGCTGTAATGAAGATGGTATTGAGGAGAAAATACAACGGTTTTCTTAGAGACTGGTGGAGTGTGCCAGGAACACAACCAGCCTGGCTCAGTGGCCTGATTCCATGCTGGCTAACCTTGGGGGAGAGTTGTTCTCTAACATTATGTATGACCAAGTCAGCATATGGACTGCTACAGGAAGCCATGACTTAGCAGTCCATGCAGACCAGGATTTGGCAAGTTACCAACATTTACAATACCACTTTATTTCTCTCTTACCATAAACTGAACCACTGGAAACTCGTTGGTAAAACTTTCTTACAACCTCATTTTGTTTTAGGTGGTGTCAGTTGGCTCTTGAAGTAAGGGAAAAGTGAAATAGCTACAGAGCATTAACTCATAGGTTTCTGGCTTTCTGTGGGAACTACTGGAGTGGGGAGTTTTCAGTGGCCTTTGCAGACAGTTCAGGCGGGCTAAGCACACAGCGAATGCAAACAGCTTCCAGAGCTTTGTGAGTGACTTGTATTTAAGCCAGAGAAACAGCAGCCTCTGCAGCATTGCTCTTAATATTGCACTTATAACTCCCACCCTTGCCTTGTGCCCTGACTAGCTCACTTCTCAAATGGTGTCTGTGAAAGGACTGGACATCTTATTTTCACTACCTATGTTTTTCACTTAAGATCCTTTACAACATCAAATATTCATGAGGAATATCTCCAGTAGTGGCTGTGGCTTCTTCCTGGAATTGTTGGCATCTTTCTTGGTGGTGGTACCTTGACACATGTGCCAAGAAAGTTACAGTTTATATAAAGTTCTGGAACTTTTCTGAAGGGTTTATTTCACCTCCTTGTACTCAATATGGCCCAATGTAAGGGTACAGAGCATTGTGCTTTTGTCTCAACAAGAAAGAAATCATCAGTTCAGCCAGGGCTGGGCTGGTGTACCAATACACTGACAGAGGCCATATGTGAATATGAAGGGGCGTTGGACTAGATGGTTTCCAGAGGTGCCTTCCAACTCTAACAATTCTGTGATTCTCTGATATCAACCTTACAGACATGTCAGGAGATGCTCTGTTGTGGTTCTGTTGTCTTTCACTCTTTGCCTTTCTTAAAGCAGGAGTGCTGCCTTGCCAGCCTACGGAAAACATTTTGAACTATATAGTGTTGTGTGTGTGTTCTTACTACGTCAGTATGACTCCAATGAATAGACTAAATCCTCTTTTGGCTATAGGACATCAATAGAAGACTGATATGACTCCTTCCTCAGCTCAGAACGGTATGAGGCGGCTACTCTGCTGCCATATACAATATGATGAGGGATTGGCATACATGGGAAAAGATTGCTTCTCCAGAGAATGCACGTCAGACAGTGTGAATTTATGCCTATTTTTAAGAAAAGGTCATCAGAGATTATGTAAGGCTTAGTGTTTTAACTGTTTATGTAGCTGAACAGTCAGAGGGATGGAAATTGACTGTCACTCTAAAATAACAATGTTAAATTATTCCCCAAAGCAATCATTGCTGGTCTTGATTTTTTAATACTCAGGCAACACATTGAAACAAGAGGGAAAAGCCAAATGCAGAATAAAACTGAAGCTATAAATCTGCTGAAGTTCCAAAGTTAGGCTGAAGCTAATTATAACTGTATGCAAAGCAAATGAAGTGAGAACTGAATTAATGAAGACTACTACCTTCCACAAGCTAATGAGGCATGCTTTATACCAATAGCTCTTCAAATTGAAAAATTAACCATGAGAAAGAGAGGAAAGAAAGAAAGAAAGAAAGAAAGAAAGAAAGAAAGAAAGAAAGAAAGAAAGAAAGAAAGAAAGAAAGAAAGAAAGAAAGAAAGAAAGAAAGAAAGAAAGAAAGAAAGAAAGAAAGAAAGAAAAAAAAAAAAGAAAGAAAGAAAAGAAAAAAAGAAAGAAAGGAAAGAAA